>CM042154.1:105408406-105428406 GCA_023376005.1 Doryteuthis pealeii
ATGAGAAGTAAACAAACAATGTGTTTTGATATGGCTTTTATTAGCTGACAATTTTTTGAAGAATATGTGCTTAATTGAAGTTGTACCTAATTTTTGAAAATTAATTAATTAATAATTAATGAAGGTATTTTCAAAAATTAGGTACAACTTCAATTAAGCACATATTCTCAAAAAAAAAATATATATATATATATATAATGTATATGTGGATATATGGAGGCACATGGTGTAATAATTACCAATGTAGGAAATGGACATGACGACCAAAGTTCAAATCCTGTATGAGACAGTTTGCATTTTACATAGCGCAAATATCCTTGAGAAAAATATAAATCCAACTATGGGTAAAATAAACTCTTGAACTTAGGTTTGGCAACCAGTCTAGGAGAAGGAAAACTTGGAATTCAAACCTGTTAAACTTCACTAAAGAAATTGACCATGTGTGACCTTCTGCTCGTGTGGAGGCATTGATTGATATATATATATATATATATATATATATTATATATATATATATGTATGTATGTGTGTGTGTGTTTATGTCTCTATATCGGTATTTACCTAACTGGTTCATCCCAGGTAGGTATTGACACAAGGTAAAATTATGAGGCATCCAGAGAGGATCAAACTTGGTATTCAGTAGGAATGGATCTGTGAGACTAGCTTGCTAACTATCAAACCACAACAGGATGCCCTTTATGTGTCTCTCTATGTGCATGTGGCTATGTGCATATGCATATATATGACTGTGTGTATGCATATACAGGCTGGGGCAAGATGATCTGATAAATTTGTAACGTGCTGGACTGTGACATTGTCATAAGGGAGTTTGAAATCCAGTCTCACTATTACATTCACTTTTGGACTAATACCTTGGAAATGAACCTCCTTATCCTCCCAGCTTTTGGTTATATAGTACAACTACCACCTCTGCAGCAGCAGTTAAAACAACAAAGATAACTTTGCTCCACCCTGTTTATTTATATATATATATATATGAGTATAGATAAAAGGATATGAAAACAACACAAAATGCTGTTAAAGTAAAAACATTTTATAACATATTCATAGCTAATATTGAACAATATTTCGATTTTATGAAAATCATCTTCAGAGCTTGTTTATACTCCATGTTGTCAAGAGTGGAGACAAAAGTCATATCATATATATATAAAGGTATGGAAAACACAAATGTTGTTTAATTAAATTTATGTTTACAACTTTGCATTTAGTACATTCAATTAAACAACATCTGTGTTTTTTTCATATCATTTTATCTATGTATACCATCATTCATTTCCTTACTCTTAACTAATCTTATTATAATGGAGATTGTGGGTTTGTCTGTCTGTAACCGAAACTATATTACTATTCAAGTCACAATTCCCTTTGTTATTTACATCACATTCTCCATGATTTTATTTTTATTTAAACCTCAATTATTAATAAAATTGTTTTACATCATTAAGACTGTTGACCATATCTGCTAATAACATGCAATTGTATTTATATATATACAACAAAATTGCGGTTTACAGTGTGAACGGGAAGGTTAATTTGCATATTGATATTAAAATTTTGATTTTAATAAATATTTGTTTAGTATTATTGATTTCTAGTCATTTGGTTTTATCTTAATGAATATAAGCAAAAGTCTTGTGGATACATCTTAAAAGAAATCCATTAACAAGAAGACATAATTGTAATTTTATTCTTTACTTCCTATACTAACTAAATAGTTAAATTAGGAAAATTTAGCAATGAAAGATGAGATGAAAGAGTAAGCTTCAGTTCTATTTTTCGATTATACCCCTGTCTAAAATATTTTTCTGCATTCTTTAGATTCATAAGCCTTTCTAATTTAATATAACATTTTATTACATTAAAACTTAAATACTTGCACCCGGAGGGTGCATATATTTGCTAGTATATATAAATTAAGGTAGTGTTGTCAACAGCACCTGGTTAATGAAAGTTTCTTGCCTATGCAATATGGCCTGGTGATCACATAGGTGAGAAACTGTCAGTAACCAGGCACCGTTGACTCTATGTTCATGCTACCATAACTTAAATATAAATGGTCTATCAATGATATTGAGCACTATTTACTTATAATTATATATATTTACCAACACCTCCGCACGAGCAGGATGTAACACAAGGTCAATTTCTTAAGCGGAGTTCAACAGGTTTGAACAAACAGTTTTCCTTCTCCTAGACTGGTTACCTAGCCAAGGTTATAGAGCCCAGTCTGCCCTGCTATTTACCCATAGCTGGAGGGATAATTGGATTCATACCTTTCCCAAAGGTATTAGCACTATGTGAAATTCAAACAGCTTCGTTCAGGAATTGAACTCTGATCGACAAGTCCATTTCCTACGACTCTAACCATTAGACCACGCACCTCCATTTGCTTATAATTATAGTGCCCATATTATCTACATAATATATATATATAAGAATGTTAAATATTGTGCTATCAGATATCTGTTTCAACCTGTGGGGTTTATAAAGTGTAATCCAATTGAAATCATTTTAAAAATAAAATAAAGACAATTGTGAAAAACACTTTATAAAAACTGCTTTTCATCAGAGCACACATTTTTGTTGAATAGAAAAAGGAGGAAAATTTAACCATTTGACACAAGAGTTCAAATATCATTTTATGCTTACAAGTATATATATATATATATAATATACCAAACTTGTTGGTTAATCCTTGCGGTGAGAAAAAACCCAGCAAATAGTTTGATTGTAAACCTATACTACCAAACATCACCCGGGGAGAAAAAAAATTTTGGAAAAAAGAAAAGACCAAGATAATCGTACCAACCAAAAATAATCTATTGGTACAATATTTGGCCAAAAGAAAAAACAATTTATATGTATATATATAAGATATATATATTCATACAAAACTGCCAGGAAACTAAAGCTAATAAGTAAAAAGTGCTCAATACCTTAGTAGATCAAATAAATAAATAAAAATAAATGAAATAAAATGAATAAATAAAAATATATTCTTAGCCCTGAAGAGCATTTAGCGAAATTTTTAGTAGGTTTATCTGACTCATTAGGTTTATCTTTAAATATATATATATACTTGTATGCATATTATTATCTGTCAAGCCATTTTCATTTTCTTATTTCTATCACTATGCCAGCTCATGGACTAAAAAAAATAGTGATTTAAAAAAAATATTTATTGTCTTTCGGTCCATTTAGATTTTCTATCTATCCAAGATTACTATATGCCTGTTGAGTGCTTCAAAAAGCATTTATGCATACACACACACACACATATATATATTTTTCATGTGTATATGTATGTATGTGTAAAAGTATGTGCATCTTGTACTTCATGCCACACAGTTGTAACAAGATTGTTCCCTTCCGTCCTTCCACTTGACGAGACAGCATGTGCTCAAAATAAGCCTCATTAGCAGCCGTTATGTTGCAAGCGATTGTTAAGTATGTAGGTTGGTGGGTAAACATGGACCAACATTTCGGGGGAGACATTCAATCTATTTTACTATGAATCTCATTCTTCATTTTCTTCTTTTTTTTTTATTTGTTTTGTTAAATTTATTTTATTGTCTTCTTCATCTGATTATTTTTTGCCTTGTGTCATTCATTGATTGACACCAAATAAAGCACAGAACACACACACACACACACATGTGTATGTGTGTATATATGTATATATATATATATATATGAGAGTGTGGCAACATTACTATTCTTTCTTTGTCATTTATTTCATTCTCTGTATCCTATTTATGTTTTGTGCAGATACTAAATATAGAAAAGCAGTGGATAAATGATCTATCTAAACATGTTCACTATCTCAAATTGTGTGTGTGTGTGTGTGTGTGTGTGTGTGTGTGTATATATATATATATATATTATATAATTGATCTATTAATATATATATGTATATATATAGTAGCAGTCCTATATATATATATATATATATATATGGGTCGAGTTAGCTCAGTCGGTTGAGCGTTCGGCTAGAAACCACAAGGATCCTAGTTCGATACCGGCCCTCACCAACTCAGCATATGAGCAGCACAGGGATCTGTGCGGTAAAGTAAGGAGCTGATGGTAGGTGTGCTAATGTTTGTACAGATAACAATGAAGATAAGGACAATAGTCCGAATAACATAGATAATAGTAATCATCAAGCCTCATCTCAAACATTCAGAGAAATAATATATTAAGACCTTTTGGATTAACTACTAATACTACTACAATGAAAATGTGGTACAAACTTTTGACATACATATATATATATATATATATATATAGAAAACAATTTCCTCCATACACACATCTTAACTCTTTTATCATCTTCATTCTTGTTTTTGTATCTTCTTCTTTGTTAGTTTTATGTGTTCAAATAAAACTCATTAATTTCTGAGACTTATCCTTGAATTTTATTTTTCCACCAATATTTTCCATGACAATAATTCATCTACAAAAATATTAATGTTGACGTTTCCTAGTTTTATCACGTCTCTCCGCAAATCCTTCTACAAAATATAAAATAATAAATAACATTACAAAATGATGACAACCTGATATTAGAATATAGAAAAGGCAATTTCAATCTGCAAAAAATATCAAGGAATGTCACCAAATATATGAATATCATGCCATCAAAAAAATAAATATATCCTTATATATATTTAATGCAATTTTATTTTTTGTTAAAGAGTTTCAAAGCTGTAGAGTGTGGTAATTAATGTTACCTAATTATATCCATTTTTATTGTATAATGTTCCATAAGAGATAATAAAAACCTGATATCTTTAGTTTAGAAGAAAATAAACCTTTGATAAAAAAAAGAAGTATACTTATTAATAAGTTACATTTTATATATATATATATATATATATATATATATATATATAACCAAAGCCCCACTCACTTCATACTCACACTACCCTCACTTAGATAAACATGCTCTATCCACAATATAGAGCACAATTTACTTTTACATTTATTTTCTTTAACCAAAAATAAAATTGCATTAAATATATATAAGGGTGTTTTTTTGTTTTTTTTCATGGCTTGATATTCATATATTTGGTGACATTCATTGATATTTTTTGCAGATTGAAATTGCCTTTTCTATATTCTAATATCAGGTTGTCATCGTTTTTGATAATATAGTGGGCTATATGTATAAGTAAATTGTGCTCTGTATTGTGGATAGAGCATGTATATCGAAGTGTTCGTTGTCTGAGCATGAAGTGAGTGGGGCTTTGTTATGAGTGTTTCTCACCATTTTAGAATTGCATAGGCAGGAAACTGTCAGTAACCAAGCAGCATTGACCCCATGTCCATGCTCCTCTCATGTGTATGTGTATAATATATATATATATATATATATATATATAACTTTTAACTTTCAAAGAAAATTTTTTTAAATCTCATTTAAAAATCATTTGTTATACAGTCTTTAAAACAGAATTTTATAAATTAAAATCTATATCTGTCAAAATGATTTTCTGATGAGACTAGACTCATTGAGTCTCTGGTCAAAATAAATTTATTATAGTCAAATGACGGTTTCTTAATTTTTTGTTTCATTGAAAGTTAAATATTGCTCTGTATATAATTGGTTCATTAGTTATTATATATTGAGCTCTCTTGGGTATCTATAAAAATCCTTGTATGAATCTAAGTTTTCACCTACATGAGCATAGAGTATGGATGTAGAGTGAGATTTTGATGATCCCAGATAGAATCATCCCTTACCAGTCAATTGGATTATTTTACCTATAATACACACACACACACACACAGAGTAAGTGTAATGAACGACTTTTTGAGACCAATTTTTCCCTTCAAAAACAAGGTCATTCATTACAGAGATATGTTTTTGAACACATCAAAAGCTCACCATCATTCGATACATACACTATATGATAAAAACACCTCTTTGTGGCAAGAATTAGGAGTGGTTCCTAACACCAAGTAAATGTAATTAAAACTTACCATGAATAATGGTCTAAATCAGTAAAATATAGTAAAATATAGTGCTTTATGCACAAGAATGTAGAGCAATACCACAATATATCAAATCTAAAATAAAATGAAACATGGTAGTTAGATTTCAGACGTATGGATACAAGTTCACTTAAAGATTTGGTATGTGAAACTTAATCATTTAGTTATTGTATTCTATAGTTGAAATATCATATATAAAAGAAAGATTCTGTATGTTTGTACAATGACTAAGCATATATATATATATATATATATAAAAGTAATTGGTATATATAATAATAATTAATAGTAATTATATATATATATATATATATATAATATATTAATATATATATATATATATATATATATAAAGTAATTGGTAATTTAAAGAAGAGAGGGAAAAAAAGGAGAGGAAAAGGAAATAAGAAGAGAAATTATAACCACACAAATAAAAAAAACATAAGCACGTCATTTCTGAAATTAAACTCTGATGATAAAGCTTTGCTTTGAAATCGATAAGACATATAAAACATCTTTTTGTCTTTATTTTTTACGCATTGTATTGCCTTCGAATTTTATTATTTTATAATATATGTATATATATATATATAAAGGGCCGCTGGTGTGTATCTATGTATGTTCAAAAAGATTGAAGATTGCATAATATGCATGAAACTGCAGTTACAGAAATTTAACGCCATAATATTTCATCTCTGATTTTTTAATATATATATATATATATATATATATATATATAGTAAATGAAGAAAAACTCTAAACTTGCTTCATTACAATAATTTATTTCAACCGTATTAATACGGCATCTTCAGGTAATCACAAGAACATGTTCTTGTGATTACCTGAAGATGCCGTTGAAATAAATTATTGTAATGAAGCAAGTTTAGAGTTTTTCTTCATTTACTAAATTTCTTGCTCTGTCCTTTTACTCACTGGTATTAGGCACATTGAGCTCTCCTTATGGTCTACCTGCATCAGCTTGGTTAAACCACACATGGAAAGATCCTAACTACGGAAATATATATATATATATATATATATATATATATATATATATATATATAGGCTAGCTAAATATTATGTGGTTTTAGTCAGTAAATACCTTTAGTGAAAGAGATTTATAAGCTTCCCTAGTGAGCTGTGAAAGATCATGTCTTTGTGGTTCCAGTTTGTCCTGTGGCCAAACTAGTGAAAAAAAAAAGTGAGCCTTGATTTGTGTACATGACACCTTGTATGAGTTCAGGAGGAGACTTGCAGCTCCAACAACCAGCTTGAAGATTTCAGTAACTTGGCTGAGAAATTTTGTCTGTCTGTATTTTTATATTTAACAGATGTAAGTTAATTACAGTTGCCAAATGTCTGCAAATTAGTGGAATAGTACTTATATTGCATGTAGTTACTTTAATGCATGTGTAGTTTGAATCCAGAGTTGTCTTTCTCCTAGACTGTTTTTTTTCACAAAGTAAAGACTAAAGATTAAAATGATTTCCACTATGAATGAACATACAACAAAATTGTCTTTCAGTTACGAATTAGATTGGAAATTTCTTTTAAAAAGCATTTCTATTGAAAATCTCATAATGATGTGTCATTTTAGTTGCATTATAGTTAAACACACACACACACACACACATATGTTTTTAAGGGCCATAATTAGCCAGTTGATTCTAGGTAGAGAGTCCTCCGATCTGGTTCCTTTGGTAATCCTCTTAGGTAGAGAATCCTAGGTTCCCTCATAGAAGGTTGCTAGTAGACTAAGAAAGAATCAGCACTTGAGTACTATATCAGCCATGCAGTATGACCAGCGATTGGCTAAGGAACAGACCACATGATCTCGCCTGGTCTATAAGTATAAGCGCACACCTTATATCTAAAAAAATTCCAACAATATATATATATATATATATATATATATATATATATATATATATAGAGAGAGAGATATGAACTATGTTTAGTCCACCACATACTTGATAGCCTGCTATCACAGCTCATATGTGAGTGTGTGTATGCAGTGATGATGATAGATTTTTGTTTTAGTGTATCATGGGATGCACATATTTGCTTTGAATGAGTCCCAGGGAAAATTAATGGGTCCCAACTAAAATTTCTTAATAAATTGTAGGATTTTTCTTTATTATCTATATATATATATTATATATATATATATATATATATATATTTATTTATATATATTTATTTATAATAATTATATAATTTATAATAATTTATAATAATTATTATATATATTTATATATATATATATATATATATATTTATTTAAAATAAATATTAGCTCTTACAATTTGTGATTGAGCACTGTATTTTCTTTGTTTCATCGCAAAAAAATTTTGTTTTTACATATACCTATATATATATATATATATATATATATATATATATATATATATATATACTAAAGCAGTCTAACCCCTACCTTGTAACCTATCCTGTCTAATTCTAAGAAACTATTGAAATGTATTTACAGTTAGCTTGAAATGGTGAGAGAAAAAAAAACAAAACACAAGGATGCATGGATATGATTTTATTGCGTCCTTTTAGATTTTTGTGCATCAGAGACGCAGGACGCATACCCATCAGCATATCAGATATCGACTCAATTGCATTTAGTCCACCACACACATTCCCTCACCTATACTCTCTCTATTTATCTATATATATACATACATATATTGATTCAAGTACATTTAGTTTGCTACACACACACACTCTCTCTCTCTCTCTCAATATATATATATATGTGTGTGTGTATGCGTGTAAATAGGTAAAAACAAGCTGGAAATACTGTTTTCTACATAGGTTATAAATAAAAAAATTTACATACCTATCTCCTAATATCGTTCTTTTAAAAATTTCTGCCCAATAAGGAAAAAAGATTCTTGATGTCGTAAAATATTTTTTATCTTGAATGTTGCTTAATAATCAATAAACAAAAAGAATATCATTGCAAAAATATAGCACTTTGATTTTTTTCTTTTTTTTTTCTTTCCTTTTTTCGATATTATGAAACTGTTTATCTGAGTTTTTTTTATCTTCTGGGTGGACTACTTGTAAGTGGGGGTTGCATGTAACTTCCTTTCAGGGAATTTTCTCTTCAGATACCTCAGACATTCTAAGCTCTCATCATACAGAAGAGGCACACAGTAATATGCCCACTGAAATGAGTACGACACGAAATTGTATCCAGTGGTGAGGCTCAAGTTCTGGAGCTCTGAGATGTGTCAAGTAGCCCCTATATTAAATCTATTATTCCCAGATCCATACTTACACTGAGTGGTAGTGTTATATAAGGAATAGGCTTTGCCTATCATTTGTAGCAAGTAGTGTAGTAAGTAGTAAACTCCGTGGGGTGGCCTATCGTTGATATCAGCCAGATAGTGAGTCTATACCCTTTTCACTAGTTTTTTAGCCAGGAAGATTTCCTTTGTGTCTGAGGTGGAGTGCCACATCTACCAATAGTTCTTCACTTTGCCACAGAGATCTAATCTGTGCTATGCATACATTGAGTTGGCAAGGGCTTGCATTCAACCTGGAACCTTGAAGAGCTACTTTAGGGAAGGTAATCGGCAAAAGAAATTTACTACCCAGGTTTCACTGAAAGGATCTTCAGGATAATTCTGAATATACATATGAATATATATATATATATATATATATATATATATATATATATATATACAGAGAGAGAGAGAGAGAGAGAAATATAGATATGAGGCTCCAGTCTAATGGTACAGGCATCCCTTCTAGGAGAAGTTAACTCTAAAATCAAAACTGAAGCTCTAACATCAGACCTCTACTAACTTGTAGGTATCCTGTGATGACTATAGTCTAAGTTTAGGTACTCTGAAATAAAACCTGCAGTTTGCATAGTCACCAGTTAACTTGCTATACTTGTCATTGGGCTGTAGCTAGGAATACCCAGAGCCTGGCTTAAGTGTATGTCACTATAATCCAACAATGTACATATGTCTTACTACCTTATTATCTTACAAATCTTGTATACTTTTTACAAGTTGAATCGGTTATTAATCAGGATGTTTAAATTGTAATTTTTGTGGTAAAAACTGCTATCATCTGTCAAGATGTAAGGGTCCTAATACACACACACACACACACACACACACACACACACACACACACACACATAACGGCCCTGTCGGTTAGGACGTTAGAATGCACCTCTGCAAAGGAGTAAGACTCCCCTAAATGGGGCCACCTGTTGGCCATGGGTGGGAACCTGTGATGCTTAAAGATAGAACCCAGGTGGTTGAGCAGTCCATGACTTGTAATACTCCACTTTGGCCCTGTCTTGGGCAAGACGGGCGGTCGGAAAGGCCTCCTCCGATCGATTGGCTGGTCACATCAAGCCCTAGCACCTAAATGATTGCCCTGACCTTATTGCTCTTATCGCAAGCCCCAACCCTTTTTATCATATGGGTGCCAGAAGGTGGTGGCTGAGGGTCTATATGTCCTGGGAATGACATTAAACTATCTGATGGTGAGGTTCCAGTTCTGGAGGTTTGGGGAATGTGGAACACCCCTTCATCACCATTGCTCCCTGGTCCACTCTGATCCGGAGTGGTAGTACCTGTTAGGGTCCCATCTATGGGTTAAATAGAAAAATGTATTCATAAAAATATTGAGTATCCATTAAGAATGAATTTATTTCAAAACTTTATCGGTATTGAATGACCAACTGAGGTTGATATGCCATAAAACAAACCAAACGCATACATAAACAAGGGATGTCCAAAATGTAAAGTACAGATAGACATAAATCAACTGGGATTAAAGCATTTTAAAAGATATACACAAAAAACAACAGTGGGCATGCAACTCTTCTTGTAACAGCCAGAACATCCTTAATATTGAGTGCATATATATTTGATGTTAGTTCAAAGGTGACTGCCATCATAAAACAATGGAATAACATAGGTGTTGCTTGGTAGAATAAACTTCATACTCTGACTGTGAAACCGAATCTTCCAAAGTCACTGATCCATGAAACTGTCATGTCACTGGATCCTACAGCAATTTACGGAAGAAAGTGAATGGATTGATATGGATGGAAAATTTTTTTACCACATTGTCCTGACTTAAATTCTTTAGATTATCATCGGTTTGGGCCTCTCTAAAATGACATGTATTGCGGAAGTGGTTCCACATGGATAATACTGTTTTTTTTTACAGAAGTGTAAAGGTGGTTCCAGCCATTTAGTGACATGATATTTAAGAATTTCTTTTTATGAATGCACTCATGCACTGATAGGACAAATGTACCTTTCTCAATGGCTGCTACATGGAAAAGTAGTGATACTAACGTATCTACATGGTTAGGTAGTGTTACTAACGTATCTACATGGTTAGGTAGTGTTACTAACGTATCTACATGGTATTTGGTGTTACTAACGTGTCTACATGGTTAGGTAGTGTTACTAACGAATCTACATGGTTAGGTAGTGTTACTAACGAATCTACATGGTTAGGTTGTGTTACTAACGTATCTACATGGTATTTGGTGTTACTAATGTGTCTACATGGTTAGTAGTGTTACTAACGAATCTACATGGTTAGGTAGTGTTACTAACGAATCTACATGGTTAGGTAGTGTTACTAACGAATCTACATGGTTAGATAGTGTTACTAACGTGTCTACATGGTTATTTAGTGTTACTAATGTGTCTACATGGTATTTAGTGTTACTAACGTGTCTACATGGTATTTAGTGTTACTAACGTGTTTACATGGTATTTAGTGTTACTAACGTGTCTACATGGTTAGTTAGTGTTACTAACGTGTCTACCTGGTTAGTTAGTGTTACTAACGTGTTTACGTGGTGCTACTACTATGTCTACATGGTAAAGTAGTGCTACTTACATATATATATATATATATATATACATCTACATGGAAAAGTAGTGCTACTAACATGTCTGATATGTATTGTAATCAACATGTTTCATTAGTTAATATCTATACCTTACTTTTTTTATCAAAGTGCTTGGAATCAGCGATCTAAGTTCAAATCCTGGACAAAGCTGTTTGCATTTCTAATAGAGCTAATACCCTTGGGAAAGGTAGGTATTTACCCAACCCATTCACTACAGGTAAGATGTGACACAAGGTTGCAAGCATGGGGTATCCAGTGAGTATCGAACTCGCTATCCTGTAGTAATGGATACCCTTCATCACCATTGCTTCCAGGTCTACTCTGACCCGGAGTGGTAGTACCTGTTAGGGTCCCATCTATGGGTTAAATAGAAAAACATGAGTTTATTAAAAAAATTAAGTATCCATTAAGAAGGAATTTATTTCAAAACTTAGTCGGCATTAAATGACCCACTGAGGCTGATATGCCATAAAACAAACCAAACTAATAATTTTCTATTATACTACCAAGGAGGCGTATGTTGTACAATGGTTATGTCATACGAAATGGACAAATCCTGGACAAGTCTGTTCTACATGTCAAACGGATTTGTTTGAGATGATGATTAAAAGGATTTCAAATTACATTAATACTTTGGCTCATTGCTAGTCTGAAGTTATTACCTGTTTAAAATGTTTGTGAAGACATAATTTTGTACTGTCTGTAATTGGAGACTACACTTGTTAAACTGACTTTAACATAGATTAACTCAACAAGGGTTGACATGCCATGAAATCAAGCAACCATATAATTGCTGGCAAATTATTAGTTTTAGACAGGAATATTTGTCATGGAGAAGGTGTATAGACAGTGTACTGATCTATGAAACTAGTACCATCAATTTACGGCCGGGTTTTGACAATATATTCCCTTTCCTCACCAAATGAATGTTTAAGGAATGTGGGATGCTTAGACATAAACAACAAAAAATGAAACAAAACAATTGATATGAATAAAGTACACCCAACATATTTCTTTTTGTTTTCTTATATTAAAACAAGATGAATATCTACTATAAAAAAGGAAGAAATGAAACTACTACACAACAGCAAAAAGATTAGGAAACAAAATATTTATATCAAATATTTAAAATGGATAAAGATTTACAGTGATTAATTTTATCTTGAAATATCTAAAAAAAAAAAAAAACAACACCCTCAGGGCTGTATAAAATTAATTTTTGAAAGATATTGCCTAAAGGGGTGGGTGTTTGTTTTGTTTTACAACAGACAACAATGTTTTTTTTAAGAATACACTCATATAATTCTACAAGATTCTATTAAAATTGAATGAATATTTTAATTTTAGTGTAAAAAAAAATACATCTTAATTTTATCAATATTCAAAAATATGTATAAAGGATTTTTTGCCATGCTCTTTCGTAAAAAATTGTAAACAGATCTTTGAAATCATATTTTTTAATAATGGACATAAAAAAAGTTTTCCTATCAAAATTTAAATTAATGTTTTCTTTCTAATAAAATCAAGATTTTTACACTTAAATTCAAATTAATTCAAACAAGGTTGTTCTTTATTCTATGTATTGACGATTTTGGGTAATGTTACGTAATCAGTGACATAGTTTCAGTTACAGACAAATAGTTCAAATCTCCATTATTAATAGATTTAGAAATTTAAGGAGGCTGAAGGATTTAGTTAGGGCTCTTAGATTTATTATCTTAATAGATATTTACCAATCCCTCTGCAGAAGTAGGGTGTAACACAAGGGCAATTTCTTAAGCAGAGTTTAACAGTCTTCCTTCTCCTAGACTGGTTGCCTAAACATGTTAAAGAACCCAGTCTGCACTACTATTTTACCCATAGCTGGAGGGAGAATAGTTAGATTCATACCTTTCCCAAAATTATTAGCACTATGTGAAATGTAAACAGTCACGCCCAGGATTTGAACTTGTCTCACCATGTCCATTTCCCTCAACAATAACAATTACACTATGTGCCGGTTATGCTATCAAACCTAGATAACTTTGTAAGTAAGTATTCAAAGGTTAACAAAGCACATGCACACATAGATAGATAGACAGATGAAATTAGACTAACAAAAAACATTCAATTGATACACAAGACAATAAAAATATCTGTATTACTATTAACACTTTTAACATTTTCTTTATTTTATCTTTTCCTTTTTCCCATTCAACAAAATGTAGTGAGATGGAACATAACAGAAATTATATCATATTATAACATATACGAATTAGTGCCGTGAAAGAAAAGCCCCACTACATCACATATTGCGATTTAGTGTAGCGGTGAAAAAGACACAACGTTACAGTACGCCGATTTAGCAAGCGTGAATCAGAAGCCGCTATATAACATATAGACATTTGATGCCAGTACGTAACATATCTTGTCATTTCCACGATTTGTTTAAAAAGACACAATGTTACAGTACGCCGATTTAGCAAGCGTGAATTAGAAGCCGCTATATAACATATAGACATTTGATGCCAGTACGTAACATATCTTGTCATTTCCACGATTTGTTTAAAAAGACACAACGTTACAGTACGCCGATTTAGCAAGCGTGAATTAGAAGCCGCTATATAACATATAGACATTTGATGCCAGTACGTAACATATCTTGTCATTTCCACGATTTGTTTAAAAAGACACAACGTTACAGTACGCCGATTTAGCAAGCGTGAATTAGAAGCCGCTATATAACATATAGACATTTGATGCCAGTACGTAACATATCTTGTCATTTCCACGATTTGTTTAAAAAGACACAACGTTACAGTACGCCGATTTAGCAAGCGTGAATTAGAAGCCGCTATATAACATATAGACATTTGATGCCAGTACGTAACATATCTTGTCATTTCCACGATTTGTTTAAAAAGACACATGATGATGTGTGATCTATGGAGTGATCTATTGTCAGTATCAGCCGGACAGCAAGGGAGTCTATCTCCTTTTCACTAGCATTAGACCAGGGAGATTTTTTTTTTTTTTACATCTGAGGTGGAATGCCATACTTATTGTCAGCTCCCCACTTAACCGTATAGATCCTAGCTGTGCTACTCATGTGCTGAGTTGGTAAGGGCCAATATTGAAACTGGAATCTTGTGGTTCTGAGGCAGATGCTCTACTGACTGAGCTAAACTGTAGAACTCCCAAATGGAAAAAATATACAATAACAGTGAAATAACAATTCTTAGATTAATAACAGTGTAAATGATAGAATTCTGCTTTCATTTAACATTGTATTTTATGATGATGTGAGCAGCAGCTACCTGGTATCACCTGGGTAAAGGGGGATCGTTTAAAGTTAGTCCCGCAGATCCATTATTACTGAATCATGAGTTGAATCCTCGTGGGATGCCCCATTTAAATCCCTATGTAAATAAATAGATCTTGCATTGATCCAGCTACTCTGAAAAGAAATGTCAATGTCTACTATCTAAAATATTAAATGAAAAAAAATCCATGGTGTTATCATTTAAATTTTATTTTTTAATTATCTTCACGAATATAAATCAAATATCTATCATTTTTGCTCAAAACCCAAGCACTGGTGATATTTGATGTGTATATATATTTACTTTGTTGTTAATTGTTCTATTTTCAAAGTTTCCTCTGGACATACATATACACACAACTGCCCTTTAAATATGTATAGATGACATAAGAAAATTGATGCTATAGAATATTCCTATTCCTTAATAGTTATTATATTAATGATTTATTAGTCACACATTCATTGATTTAAAGATATCAATATACAACATAGGTATATTCAGTGCTTCTGTAACAGACTTGTGCATCATCATAGCTGTCCTTATAATAAAACGTCAATGTAATTTTTTGTATTCTCTCACTTTTCTCTCTCTCATATATATATATATATATATATATATATATATGTAAGTATATTGAGAAAAATGAAAAAACACAGGTTTAAATGGGTTAAGTGGTGAGTTTATTGGCCGACGCTGCAGTGTTTCGATCTATTAATTAGATCATCTTCAGGGCATTTGTTGGTATGTGGAAGGTGATAAGAAATTATTTATCACAGAATAGGGAGAAAAGCGAGTGGTAGTCCTTGTTATTCAGTCCGTTTAAAAAATTTTTGAGGTTTGAAAAAGGAGACGGTTTTGAAATATGACGTCAAATATTCTATTTTATGGCGTGAGTATCTATCTATCTATCTATCTATCTATCTATATATAGATAGATAGATAGTCATCCACAGACACATATTTTAACTTATCAAGTCTCTTCAGTGTGGCTAGACATTTGTGAGCTACCTACAGCCGGTATAGAAACCAGATCGTTTCAGCATAAGGCAGACAGCTTAACCGCTTGGCTATTGTCACCCACAGAATGCGAAGGATATTTGAACTGTTTTAATCCACATTTATGTATGTATGTAAAGGCCACCATATAGTGCTTCATCCCTTTTATAGGAGAGCATTGCGTTTACGCTTTAGTTGGTGATCATCAGCGAAATTTCCTCAACCCTGGGGGATGGGGAGTATATATACACACACAAGGATCCTTAAATAAATAAGCTGAATTTTGCCTAAGCAGTTGTCAATAGGAAACACTGTTTATAGTTATACCTTTTTCAAAGATAGTGGACTGGAGTCTGTGCAGCCTCTTTCCACTTAAAATATCTCACGAAATTAATAGTCATGGGTCCTTTCATGTCCCAGTACACTGTTTACTGACCACTGCAGCCAGAATTATTTCTTTACCAGAGTGTCAGTGTGTTTTTCATTAATCCATAGCTGGAGGGAGAATATTTGGATGCTGGGTCACCTAGGTGAAGGTGTATGATGTTGTAAGACCCGAAACACCTAATGATTCTCGGATAACATCACTACTTTTGAGTTAGCTTTCTTTGTAGCTATAGAATTGGTAACTGTTACCCAACTCCAGAAAATTTTGAAAACAGATCTTAAAGAAAAATAGAGTATTTTATGTAAGTCAAGAATACTGCTTTTAGAGGACGTAGAAATTTTAACTGCATCCGCATGTTTATCTTATTCATATAAGACTTTGCTGTTTAAGATATCATTACCTGACCATAAGCCTGTACTTGATCAACACCAGCTGGGTCACCTAGGTGAAGATGTATGATGTTGTAAGACCCGAAACACCTAATGAAACTTGGATTACATCACTGATAATATTGTCAGTGATGTAATCCAATTGCATCTTCCATTTCTTGATACTCTATATACATCACACATTCTTCTGTGAATTTCACATGGTTTGCACTTCTCAGCCACCAAGCATTTGATGACAGATCTCTGTTCAAGCCTGGAACATTCTGATTTATCACCATTTTGAATAGCCTCAAAACAAATATTTCTGTGAGTTTGTGCCTAGAGTTTTTTTCTTTACTGGAGAGCCAGTATGCTTCCACTCCACAGACTGTCTTTTCAACACAGACTGGTAGTGGCAAACCCATGTTTAACCTATTTATAAACACTTTTTTTACTAAATTTACAGAAGATTCTTCTCCATACACTTCCTACTTTCTTCTGTAAATTTCACATTGTTTGCAAATTTCAGCCACCAAAAATTTGATGTCGGACATTTCCTCAAGCATGGAGCACTTTGTTCCCTTTAATGTAGATTCGTTTGCATTCTTATGACGCTAGACCTTCTAGAGAAACAAGTGAATCTATCTTATGCATTGTGTACATGAAGTGATTAACGTAAACCTGCCATCATCGTCCTTCACCTCTCCTCCATATTTTGAAGAACGATACTTTTTTACTTTTTCAACCCCCATTATGTGACTCATTGTCTTTTATTTTCTCTCTTAATAAGAACCAAATTAGTTCATTGACATCGCCGTCTTCCTCATTCACTCCCCACATCCTGCTCTGCCCGATTCACGACATCTCCACCCACCGACCTTGCATCCCTGCATATGCCCTTTGCCACTTTTGGTGTCCTTTCCATCTCTTTTTCTGCTCTCCACCCCCCTTTCATCTCACAGGCCACCCCTGAGTGTATTTAAATTTGTAAATGATAGAGTTTAACCAACAGCATTGGTTATTGTTGGAATGTGACTGGGTCATTGTTTTTACGTTAACATTACAAAAATAAATAGATGAATAAATAAAATAGGAAAACAATTCTTTGTTAAATTATCTCCACTCACTTCTTGAAACCTTCATTTATAATACGAAATAATATTAAGAAAGAAAGAAAGAAAATTGAAAGGAAAGAAAGAAGGAAGGGATGAAGGAAGGAAGGAAAAATGGAAAATTGGAAGAAATTTAAAAGAAAAAACCAGAAAAGAAAGAATGAAGGAAAGTTTTTTTTAGAAAATTGGAAAAAAGAAAAGAGAAAGAATTGAAGGGAAGGAAAAAAACTGTAAAATCAGAAAAAGAAAAAAGAAAGAAAGAAGGAAAGAAAACTGGAAAATTGAAAGAAAGAAAGAGATTGAAAGAAGGAAGGAAAGAAAGAAAACAATAGAATTGGAAGAAAGAAGGAAGGAAGGAAAGAAAGAAAGAGATTGAAAGAAGGAAGGAAAGAAAGAAAACAATAGAATTGGAAGAAAGAAGAAAGAAAGAAGAAAGAAGGAAAACTAAATATTGGAAGAAAGAAGGAAGGAAAAATGAAAAATTTGAAGAAAGAAAGAAATATTACAGAGTTTTTGTTAGAGCACTCACTTTACTTTGTTTCTTTGTTAAGCTCAAATTTATTTCTTTACCATATATCAAAAAAAAAAACAAGAGTAAAGTCGTCGCGGCGGCCAAATGACGGTATCAGACAGAGGGAGACTATCCCCTTTTATATAGTTCTAGACCAAGGAGATTATCTTAGCATCTGAGATGAAGCGCCACATCTACCATTAGCTCCTCACTCTACTGCACAGATCTCTGTGCTACTCATACGCTGAGTTGGCAAGGGCCAGTATCGAACCAAGAACTTTGTGATTCCCAGCTGAACACTCTACCGACTGAGCTAAACCTATATATATATATATATATATATATATATATATATATATATAGTTGGAAAGTATTTTTGGGTCTTAGGCCTTTCGGAATGATCTGGAATTTCTTGCAGGTGCCGAGAAGCATACGGAGACACAAAATCAACAACATATATATATATATATATATATATATATATATATATATATACACACACACACAAACACACCAAACCCCTCCACATGAGCAGGATGTGACACAACGTCAATTTCTTAAGTGGAGATTTAACAACTTTGAATTCAGAGTTTTCCTTCTCCTAGACTAGTTACCTAACCATGGTTAAAAAACCAAGTCTGCCCTGCTATTTACCCATACCTGGAGGGAGAATTGGATTCATACCTTTTCCAAGGGTATTAGCACCATGTGAAAGGTAAACAGTTTCGTCCATAACCTTTGGAAAGATATGAATCCAGCTTGTTAACTATTGATTAATGGAACAAGCCAATTATTTACAGCTATTCTCCCTCCAGCTATGTGTAAATAGTAGGGAAGAATGGGCTCTTTAACCCTTGGTATGGCAACAAATCTAGGAAAGAAAAACTCTGAATTCAAACCTGTTAAACTCCACTTAAGAAAGTGAACACAACAGTCTCTCTAGCCCAGTTTTATTCCAATTAGCTTTGTATCAAATTAATCTATATCTATTAATTATCAATAAACTAAGGTTAATAGTGTGAATAAACAGACAGACAGACAGGCAAATAATGATGTTTTCCATCCTTTATAAGCTCAGAGAAAACTGGGGTATTTTTTTTTTTTTTCAAGAAATGTAATATGTAGACTTTCTATTGATTTTGCCTTTTATAAAATGAGGTTAAGTGTTTTGTCCTTTTAAGAAATTAATGACTTCAACCTGTAGTTGAGTGTTTTTCAATAAACATTAAGAAACAAATAAGTTTCATTTAATTCTTATTAGAGAAAAAAAATAGAATACGGCAAGATTTTAGCGTGAACTATTTAGAAGATTAAAAAAAAAACTGTATCATTTTTTTTAAAATGAAATCATTAGATATTAAATAAGTTTTATTATTAAAAGCCTCTCCCGTCAC
>CM042154.1:105433406-105438406 GCA_023376005.1 Doryteuthis pealeii
ATATATATATATATATATATAAAGGTTGACAGAGAGTGCTCCATCCATTTTATAGGAGAGCATTGCCTCTTCTGTTTATTTGTATATACATATGTATGTACACTGCTGTCATGTTTTCAAACACTGTCTTTGTGTTATTTTTTCCACATGACTTTAACAAACTCACACGCACACACACACACACACATATATATATATATATATATGTGTGTGTGTGTGTATGCAGACTATAACATATATTCATATGTAATATATACACACACTCACACATATTTTGTGCACATAATGTATAAATATATAAATAAAGAGCTGTTCATTTATGTTCATAGATTTATATATATGTATGTATCCAACTGTTGTATACCCTTCTACTTTACTTCTTCTATTCTTCTATCTTAGGTTCTTCTTCTAGATCAGTCTCTTCTAACATCTTGACTTCGTCTTGGTCGTCGGTCGCACTTAACTCATTTCGTCTTCTAATCTTGTTACCAAGACATTCATTAATCACAAGACCGTGTTATTTTTCTTAATCTTTTATTTACTTAACTAACATTTCATGTAACTAAATATCTGACTAACATAGCGTGCGTATGCAGTGTGAGTTCCAGTTAAGGCAGAAAGACCTTATCTGCCCGACTTCTAACAGAAAACTGAGGACTCGTCCAGGTCCCACGTGACTTCACATATTTTCGCGGGCTTTCTGTACTATTCCATGGAAAGTCCCACCCGTAATATGAAAAGGGCCATCCCTCTAGAAATACAGGGGATTGACAATAATTTTATGCAACCGCATAGATTATGTAACACAACCCCTCCACCATGGACAGGATGTAAAGGCAAGGTCAGTTTTTAAGCAGAGTACGACTGGTTTGAATTCATACGTTTTTTGTCTTAGACTGGTTGCCTAACGAAGGCTAAGGAAACCAGTCTGCCCTACTATTTATCCATAGCTGATGGGGGAGAAGTGATGGATTCTTACCTTTCCTCAGGGCATTAGTGCAAACAAAAATGCAAACTTGGGTCACTGATTCATTTTCCCTAATACAATTATCATTTCACTAAGTATAAAGAGATCTAAAGTCAGTATCAGCTAGACAGTGAGGGAGTCTATCCCCTTTTCAGTAGCACTAGATCAAGTTTTGGCATCTGAGGCAGAGTACTACACCTATCATTAGCTCCTCACTTTACCGCATGCTACTTATATGCTGATTTGGCAAGGGCTGTATTGTACCCTGGACCTTGTGGTTCCTAGTCCAACACTCTACCAACTGAGCTAAACCTGCCCTTCCTGTGCACTGGCAAATTTTTCATTAGTGAACATTTGCATGAACTTAAAATCCATGTCATCACTAATTTTAGGCATTATTATGGGAACTCTCTTCGACTAGGATACTTCCAGCTATTAATTCAGATATCATGCCCTATCCCCCACTCCTGATAGTTGCTGACCCCCATCCTTAATGAAATGGCCATCAAATTGCTTACATTTAATCACCTCTTCCAATTTCCTTACTACTTGTCTCCCTAGTTCAGACTTGAATGCATCCTGACAAGAACCAGTGATGAAACCATCCCTGGCCACGGGGGTCAGGAGAGTCACTCTCTCTCTCTCTCTCTCTCTCTTTCTCCTACTCATCCTTTTCCTCTCAATTGCACAATGCTGCCAATTGCAATTAACTTGTGCAACACTGTGTACAGAAAATGTGAGAACCTTGCAATATTTATATAAGTAGGTACCTTGCTTTGGATTAATGATTAATAATCTAGCCTTACTGAACAGTAATTTTCAGTTGAAAAGTTCATAGGCTGACCAAGATACTCTCATGGAATATGACCAAATGAGGTTTCTTTTTCAACATAGTCCCCCTTGTGGTCCACACACTTCAATTGATGTTGCAGTGCTTGCATCCCAATGGGCATCAACAGAAGGTATGAACTTTCAGCCCACTCTCATATGAGTATGATCCTTACTGAGCATACTTACACTTAGGATTTTGTGTCAGACTTAGATAAGCATAGTAAATATCTTTATGCTTGTGTGTGTGTGTGTATATATTATTTATATTTTTGGCTTGAAGGCAATCACAATGCATATATCATATAAAATTCGATAATTATTGAAAATAATCATGACAAGCAAACTCTGCAAATATTGAGCCCCACGTAGAACATCGTACAGCTGTTTCAACTTTATTAAGTCTCATCAGCAATGTATACTTACATAAGTATAAGGAAAAAGGAAAAAGTGGATAGAACAACACAACTAAATTCAATTGGTATTTTGCCAGCTTTGTCCAAATTTATTATGAAGACAAATTGCATTTTACAGTCTACTTTATGCTGAAAAGGTAATGGGGGGGGGTAGAAGATGAGGAGGAGTACTTTGTTGATAAGATGAGATGCGAAAGGAAAGAGGGGAGGGTTTGGATGTGTGGTAGAGAGAGAGGAGGTGAAGAAGGGATTACTTGAAGTTATAATTGAAGCTAAGGATTATTATTATTAGAATAGGGCTGGTTCAGCTCAGTTGGTAGAGCATCTGCCTTGGAACTGCAAGGTTCTGGGTTTAATACTGGCCCTTATTAACTCAACACATGGGTAGCACAGCTAGAACGTGTGTGGCAAAGTGGAGAATTGATGGTAGGTATGGTGCTCCACCTCAGATGCGAATCAATATCTGTGGTCTAGTACTAGTGAAAAGGGGATAGACTTCCTTGCTGTCTGGCTGATACCGACAATAGGCCACTCTACAACCTTTACTTACTTACTTACTGATGTTACAACGTTCCGAATCATCAAACAAATTCAAATTTATTATTATTAGTTACTTGAAACCATATAACTGTAGGCAAACAAATGATGATTATCAAATAGAAATACTTGAAACCATATAATAGTGTATGAATTATTATAGAATACACTAACTGTATCCCCTGCAGAGGGGTATGCCCCCCCCAAAAAAAAGGCATATCCTATGTATGACACTCAACTGAACCAAATCGTGTGGCTCCACTTCTCGATATCTGGAGAGTGTGGAGTACCCCTTCATTGCCATTATTCAACAAATTATTGTTTAAACAGATCTATTTCCCCTACAGATGTAACCCTAACTGGTAACACTCCGGATCAGGGTGGATCTGGATGTGATGGCATTCAAGAGGTACTCCATTACTCAGATCTCCAGAACTGGAGCCTCACCATCAGATGCAGTTAATTTTACAAAGACATGACTTTTTATCAATCACTGACAGAGCTCAATTCTGGGTACTATTATGTTGCAAATGGGGAAAAAATATTGATCAATCAAATGTAATCAAGTCAGAAAATCTCAAAGAAGTACATGTAATTCTTGCAATCTTTGGAACTGCCAATATCATTGACAGAATGTTGGTACCAAATGGTGCATTGAACAAAAGAAAAAAAATATATATGAGAGAGAGAGAGAGAGAGAGAGAGTGCCATTTACATTACTGAAATTTTCTTTTAGTTTCTTTTGTCATTTTCTGTCAAATTCTTTTTTCCTCCTGAACCCAACAAAATCAGTACAAAGTAAAATTAATGCACAAATAAATAAAAATGATAAAAAAAATGAAAGACAAATGACAGGTAGATATATATATATCCATACTTTGTGGGTATTGTAAATTTTTAAATCTACTTTATTAGCTCACTGACTCTGAGATGATTATTGCTGTCCAAGGTATTGTCATATTACTTTATATACACAAATTAATATCTCCCTCTTTTTGTTTTGAATACAGTGTCTCAGATGGTCTATTTTTGGATATTTTGTGGGCATTGGAAATTTTAAATCTACTATATTAACTGGCTATCAATTTCCAAGGTATTGACATATGTACAAGGGTGAGTCAAAGGGTGTTTTTGACAGGTATAATTACCAACACAGGAACATGTATCATACATGAAAATGAAGCTGGTACTTTGTGGATCACATCCCTACTTTTCTCCACATAGTCACCATTTCTTTCAATAGCAATGTTCCACCTTCAATATGATTTAGGTTACCCAAATTAGTATCTTCATCTTATCCTTTTGAATACATTGTCTCAGGTGGTCCATTTTTGGATACTTTGTGGGTATATTAAATTTCTAAAACTTCTTTATTAACTGGCTGACTGGAGGGGAAAATGATTCTTAATGTCCAAGATATGACTTAAGTTACTCAAATTAGTATCTTCATCTTTTCCTTTTGAATACAGTGTCTTAGATGGTCCATTTTTTTTAATATAATATCTACCAGATGCCACATCCAGTTGGGAAATGGTTGAGAATGAATTACTGTTATATACCCTTTTACTCGGGTATATAATCGGCAAGAGACAGAGTAGAGGGGGTGATAGATGAGGTGTTTAGCCATTTTCTCAGGTCTGATACTGTGGGTTGTTTCTCCGGGTTGATTCTACTTTTGGGCTGGGTGTCTGTGCATTCTGATTTCAATTAATTAACAAGACTTTGTTGTTTTTCTTTAAGTCTTTATTGAACCTACAATCCCAGCCCAGGACCTGTGCAGATTGAGAAATTACATTTCGATTAGACAGACTTTTGCGTCCACTCACTCTGAATTTTTGGTCACAACTGATCTGAAAACTGTCTCACGCCCTACTAGTTCGTTTTTTGAGGGGTCAAGCAGAATGTCACCACAAATCAATCATTGCTACGGTAATTTCCCACTTAATTATTTTGAATCTAATGAATGCTGATTCAAAAATATATCTAACTAAAGTATGTACATAATTCATAAGCTACCTATGAATCATGTAACATTACTTCTTTTCTTTTTTTTATGAACAGACTGGGATACATACATAGATTTGATTGATTGATTGATTTTAATGGCATGCCAACCTGTCTAGTGTTATTTTATGACTAGAGGTCCGGGAATCATCATATGTTCATATTTACATTTTTTGTGTAGTTGTTTCTTGATTTTTCGGGGGGGGGGTTGCACATAATTTCATCAAATATGAATAATTTTTAAATAT
>CM042154.1:105443406-105497038 GCA_023376005.1 Doryteuthis pealeii
ATACTGAAAAGAAATGTTATGAAAAAAAATCCATGCTGTTATCATTTAAATTTTATTTCTTAATTATCTTCATGAATATAAATCAAATCTCTATTAATTTTGCTCAAAAACCAAGCTCTGGTGATATTTAATGTGTATATATATTTACTTGGTCGTTAATTGTTTTATTTTTGAAGTTTCATCCGGACATACATATACACACAACTGCCCTTTATATATGTATAGATAGATAAAAAAAAACAAGGTTTTCAGAAGATGATTTAATTAGCCAACATTAAAACATTTCAAATTGTATATTACATGATAATGGAAATAAATTTATAACTTCTAATATGACCAGTATTTAAGCCCTTTTATTTTATATATATATATATATATATATATATATATATATATGTTGAGTCTTTAAAAGGGATTTAATCAAAGAAGGTTGTAGTCGAGTGGAAGGAACAGTCAACGTTTGTTTGTACATTTAAGAAAGAGGGTTTTATTGCAAAGAGATACAATAAAAAGATAAGGAATAGTGAGGCACACTACTAATCCTCGAAGCCTGCCCAGCATAATGCTGTGCTCACTATATATATATATATATATATATATATATAGTCAGACCACATGGGTGAAAGAGTGTGTGGGATATTCCATTACAATAATAAAATATGAAAAAAAAAAAGTTTCAGAGGATGATTTTATTAGCCAATGTTTACAAATTTTGATTTTAAATGATGATGGTTTGATATACAAACCAAAACATTTTAACATTGGCTAATAATTCTGACTATAATAAAATCATCCTTTGAACAACCTTGTTTATTTTCATATTCTATATATTTACATACAATCAGATTATTTCCAAACAATCACATAGGCAAGAACCTGCCAGTGACCAAGTGCTGTTGACTCCATCTCCACACTAATCTAACTTCAATGCTCTATCCACAATATGGAGCACTGTTTACTTATATATATGCCTTGGGTAGGTAACCAGTCTAGGAGAGGGATAACTCTGAATTCAAAATTCTTGAGGGCGGTCGTTGATTGGGTTTGTGGCAACCCTTGATGCACCAATTCTTTCCTATCGACTGTGCCAAAAAGTGTGGATGGTCCAACACAAGACTTCACCACTATAAACAAATCACTGTGTGGGTGTTCATTGTGTGTGTGAACCCTCATGCGTTGAAAATCGACGAGAGAGTCCATAATATATATATATATATAAATATTATTCATTAATATTGATAATAGATGTGGTATATTTATTTGCATATATAAAATTTTAGAAGATATACATACACACGCATATATATATATATATATACACTGATAGGTACACGTTCTGCATCCCTGATGCGCAAAATATAAAAGGATGCAAATACATTTCAATAGCTTCTTAGAAATGAATTACACAGGATAGGTTACAAGGTAGGAGTTAGACGGCTTTAGTTGAGACACACAAATTTTCCCGGGAACTCATTCAAAGCTAATATGTTCGTACCCGGATGCACTAAATAAAAAGCTAGGAGTATCACTGCGCATATATATAGTCACTAATAAATATAATACACTACTAACAGTTTTTTATAAAATCGTTGGTCTTTTGTTAAATCCAAGATACCAGGATTTTATTATTTCTATTTGGATATCAAAACAAATATCATTTATTATTTGTTACCAAACTTTACACCATTGTAAAAATAAGATTATTATACATTTGTAACAGAAAATAAAACTTCCTAAATATCTATAAGGGGTTTATTTTTGGACTGCTATATAATCACATTTTTGATTACAGAGTTTCAATTTGCTCTAAGCTTAGTAAAAAATATTACCTAATAATATTTGCTTTGATGATTGTCTAATTAAAAATAATGAAATCTTGCTATATTTAGTTAAGAAAATTAATGTTATCTTCAAAACAAAAAGATAAATAAATTGGTTGTATTACATTTATTTATAGATAATATTATGTAAATTAATTCTTCTTCCCTTCCTATTTTGTCTAGTTTTTCAGTCTCCTTTTCTTTGTGTCTCCCTCTGTCTCTCTCTCCCTCTCTCTCTCCAATCTCACCCCCTCTCCCACTCTGATTGTTTTCTTCATTTTTCTCTTTATTTTCTTTCTGTGTCTAGTCTTTCTGTTTCTCTCTCTCTCTCCTTTCTGTCGAGTTGTTCAATATCCCTCTCCTTTTTTTCTTCAATATCCCTCTATTTTCTTTCTGTGTCTAGTTTCTCTCTCTCTCTCTCTCTCTCTCTCTCTCTCTCGCTCACTCTCGTCTAGTTTTTCAATATCCCTCTTATTTATTACTTTTTCCCTCTATTATCTTTCTGTATCTAGTTTCTTTCTCTTTCTCCCACCCCCCTGCTTTTTGTGTCTAGTTTTTAAATATCTCTCTCATTAAACCAATCTCTCTCTCTCTAAATGTAACAGTGCTCAATACACTTAGTTTTTGGCAGCTACAAGAATTCTAGTCCTGTGCCCATGAAGTCAATGCCAAAGTCTCTAAATTTACAAGAAGATATATGGTAACATCATTCATTTTGGCTCTCAGAGTGGAATCTTGAAACTCTATCTAGGACAATAGACATGAGGTTTGGAATTTATGATCTAATGGTTTTCATTCCATCTCTATTGTTTCTTAATGAATATTCTTTCAAGAATATAAACCCTAATCTCTTAGCACCTATATGATTTTCCCAACCCTATTGCCCTTATGGCAAGCCCCAACTCCTTTTTATCATATGGATGCTAGAAGGCAGTGGCTGCAGGTCTACATGTCTTGGGAATGACGTTAAACTCTATCTGATGGTGAGATTCCAGTTTTGGAGTTTGGGGAATGTGGAGCACCCCTTCATCACCATTGCTCCCTGATCCACTCTGACCCAGAGTGGTATTACCTGTTAGGGTCCCATCTATGGGTTAAATAGAAAAATGTATTTATAGAAAAATTGTATTATCCATTAAGAATTGATTTATTTCAAAACTTTATCGGCATTAAATGACCCACTGAGGTTGATATGCCGTAAAACAAAACAAACAAACAAACAAAACCCTAATCTAAGGTTCTTAAACCTGGAGTGGTAGTACCTGTTAGGGTCCCATCTTGGGTTAAATAGATAAAAAAATAGGTTCTACAAAAATACACCTCTAATGCAAAATTGATTACCAAATCTTGTCTCACACTCTTACAATTTGTTTAAAAACAAACTCTTTACCTACAAACTATTACTATATAAATCATATATACAAAAATGATTTGGTATTAAATAAACCACAGGGTAGATATGCCATTTAAAAAAAAAAGATTTGCATACAAATCTGTAGATAATTTATGCAAGAGAGTAGATTAAAAAGCTGACATGAAGGATCGAGCTTTCACCTTCCTCTTCAATATTTTGAGATACTGGATTACAATACTATACCATTGTTCATATCTTTTGAGGATACATACATATAGAATCTTTTTGTACAGTTTGTATGAAACTTGAAATCTTATGATCTCGAGGACAATTCTCAACCATCTCTAGTAATAAATGTTAATTACAATGAGTCACATTTTTTCATCTTTACTCCTAGAAGCCAAAGTTCAACATATCATACCATTTTGGAATCAGGCTAACTCTGACAAAATTAAAAACATTCCAGGATGAATCTAGACCCGCAATTCTGAAATTGACAAATTTTCAATTCACAAGTTTGAATTATTGCAATTATTTCATGTGATTTTTTTATGATCAATTTTTTATTGTACAGAACAATTTTTTATAACTTGGAAATGAATTTGGAAATAATCAAAATTAATTGCAAAATTCTGTAAAAAATCCCCCATAAAATAGAAATAATTGTTTGTATAGAAAGTAAATACCTACCTACATCAAATCATCTTTAAATTAATTGTCAGCAGAAGATTTATAGTTGAACCTTTAAAAAGTAAACTTAATTTATTAATTCAGTACTTTAATGCAATTTTGAGTTGTTCTGTAGTGTTGCCTGTCACATATAGCAGCAGTGTGCCTTACAAAATGAAATCGCAACAAAAAGAGGATCACATTGCAATCAAAAGAACCCTCAATGCATGAAGTGTCATTATTTGGCCAAAGGCTCCATCAAGAGTCCTCTGCAGGAATTATCAAAATTGTAGCCTGAGATGGTGGCTTTTAAACTAGTGGAACTATATATTTTTTAAAATCATCTTGTAGAAATTGAAATAAAATGTTTTGGTGTCAGATTTGTTTTTGTTTTTTTGTGCTGGTTACTTTAGAGAAAAAAAAAAGACTTATTATAATTATATAATATTTTGGGATCATACACAATGGTAAAATCATAAATTTCATTTCATGAACGAAAATTCAAGCATTGCTGATTAACTCTGCAAAATATAATTTATATATGGTAAAGAAAAAGGCTTAGAAATTAGCCATTTTGCGGTAATAGATCTATTTCTACCCAAAGTATCTGTATATACTTACGAGTTTCATCAGAACTCCAACTTTATTGAAATGGCAAAAAGAATTCATGAGAGTTTATATATACATTTTTTTTTTTTAGAATCTCTAAATATGTTTTGGTATCAGTTCTTATCCCCTTAGGGGCAGCGTTTAACTATGATGATGCAAATTACCTTGTTTCTCTCTCTCTCTCTCTCTCTCTCTCTCTCTCTCTCTCTCTCTCTGCTGTCTATTTTGTATCCCCCTCTATCTTTCTCATTTTTTCTTCATTTTTCTCTTCTCTTCTTTTTTTTATTTTTTAAATCAAATTTATCCCAAAATAATTTAATTTATTTTTGTTTATTAAAAAAGTGAATTTAAAAAACTTTAGCACTTTGATTGAAACTGGTATTCTATTTTGTAGTATGCTAATGAGATAATGCTATAAAATTAGTCTACCCCAGTCAGTAGCAAGGCAGATGGTTACTAACTTTACCTGAATGCAAATGTATGTTCCCGAGATTAATTCACTTTACAGCAATATGGCATCACCAGTAGGATACAAAGTCCTTCCGCACTAATGAGTAGACAGATTAGAGATCCTATAACCATGTCATTTGCAATGAATGAAGGAGTATAACAAAAACAGAGTTGAATGTTGAGAAGATGAATTTCATATTACAAAAAGGACACAACACAGCAATATTATTAAAAAAACGGGCAAAATATACTTGTTCATGAGGATCAGTTTAGAAATCAAACAAAACCCCAAAAATAGAAATGGAATTTTAAGGGAGGGAAGGGGCAAGTGAATCCAATCATGAAAATGAAGAATCAATAGATGAGTGTTAGAATATCTGATGATGAATCAAAAGAAAATGAACTTAGACCTAGGTCCCCAGTCAGAAGAAGTCATGATACTCTCCCTCAAAGCTCATCTAGTTTTCCGAGAATCTTCAGAAGAAGTCAGAGACCTACGAAGGGCATAGTCATTTTGGTTCAGGCAGATGTAGTATCGTATGCAAATGAGATGATACTATAAAAGATGTCTGCCTCAGTAGCAAGGCAGATGGTTACTAACCCTATCTGAATACAAATGTATGTTCCCGAGATTGATTCACTTCACAGCATATTTGCTGTATTCTGACACTTTAATACTTTGGAAAATTCTACAGTATCGTTCAATCTTTGCTGATTTGAAGCCATTCTGTCCTTTCCTTTGCGAGGGTCCTTAGCTTCTACAGTCTCTTGCCAATTTTGTTTAATAGTCCAGCTTAAAAGCAAGGTAACTGAAAGCCAAACTGTTTTTTTACCTTATTTTTTCTGATGCAAGTATCATTGGGGAGTAAAAAAAATTATTTTAGATATTTAAATGTAAGGCAATGAACAAACAGCTGATGGCTTAGATTGATTTACAACAAAGTGCAATGTCTAAAGTGCTCCAAAATTACTCTGAACCCAAATGAAGCTTGACCTTTTTTTTGTAATCCATTTGCCTTTCACATTTGTCTTAGTGATTAATTCCCAATTCATGGATGAAAATTGCACTAATTAGAATGTAATTAAAACAAACTTCGATTATTTCTGTTCATAAATAGTAAGTTCAGAGGATTGTATCTATTTATGTTCTTTAAATACACTGCTTCTAGAAAATCAGGTTTTATAAATGCATTATATATATATATATATATATATATATATATATATATATATATATATTATAATTGCAATATCACATCAAAATGTTTTTACATTGGCGAATACTTCTAAATATAATATGATAATCCTTTTTTATATTCTATATTTTTACATACTACCTGATTTATTTATATTTTCATCTCTCACACACACACACACACACACACACATATAAATATTTTAGAATTATGGACACTATAATTCTGTTTATTTACAGTATGGACAATAAATAAATGAATTATATACATATAATTTCAGTCATAAATAAGTACACTCCATTTTTTAAATTTTTTTAGTTCATTTTATTTTAAGCATCATTGGAATCTAGTATTTATACTGTCACACACACTCACACATATACACAAGTATATAGAAACTATGGATACTATAATTCTGAGATTTAAGTTTCATGTATTTTACACAATCTTCAGACAGGAATGTAGTAAAAAGTGGCCAGTCAAGCGTCTTATAACATAAAGAGTATTCATATAAAGAGATGTTAGTTTAAGAGACATTTAGATAATATGATATAACATGCTTTGGTTTCAGTACATGTTACATTCAAATTAGAAAAAAATTCTTTCTTCTCTTCAATGTACATAATTCTATATAATATTGAGCTCTTTTTTATGCAAAACTTTTCTTATTCATTATATCTGTATGTATATATATATATATATACACACACACACACATATATATATATATATATATAGTCATTCACATACGCTCCTGTTTCATGGCTCATTAGTGTGACTAGACAAAGCAGGCTGCTTCAGGCTGAGATCAAAACCTGACCAATTGGTCATCAGTCAGACATCTTGCCACTGCACCTTTTACACACACACTTTTTTTTTAGATGGAATTTTACTGTTAGAAACATACTAGGTGTGCTCTATCCGTTTTAAGGAGAGCTATGTAATTTCTGGATAGTTATCGGCCACCAGAAAATTACATTTTCATAGAGCTCAACTCACTGGGGTGGGGAGCATATATATTGTCATTTCCATACAGTCCTGCTTCACCATTTCATGACGTATCAGTGGCACTAGCCAAGGCAGGCTGCTTCAGGCTGGGATCAAATCTCAACCAATTTTTACCACTGCGCCTTCTACACACATACTTTTTTGAGATGGATTTATACTGGGGGAACTCAATAGAATAAAAAAAAAAAAAATCTCGATTTTGACTATTGGAAAAAGAACAAAAATGAATGACTTGAGATATTAAATATTGGAAAGTTCTTAATACGTACTTGTACAGCCTGTTTAGGGAACCAAATCAGCAACAGAAATTAACAACCCATGTTTCACCGAAAGAATCTTCAGGATAATTCTGGCATTATATTTATATGATGTATGATATCCAGCCTTTCATCAAGTCTTAGAATAGACCAACTATATCTCTTGCAAAAGAGTAATAAACAAAACCAAAAAGGTATGTCCTGGGTATGACACTAAACTGCATCTGATTGTGTGGCTCCAGTTTTGAAGATCTCTGGAGTGTTGAGAACTCCTTTATTATCATTACTCTCAGGTCCACTCTAAGCTGGACACAATGAAGCAATGACTCTCCAGTACTGGAGCCCCACCACCGGATGCAGTCTACTGTCATAGCCAAGACACTGTTCAGCTTAGTCTGGAAAACATCCAAATAAGGAATATTAGGAAGGATCTGTTTGAATCTAAATTTACTTAATTACTGGTGCCAAATGGAAAAATCAGTAACTATCTTTGCCAACAAGCAGACATTATATATTTAATTAAAAGGAACTTCTTTATTTTTGTGTTCCTCACTGTCAGACCTGTATGTCTGTACAATGACCGAATGCACGTCTTTTTATAAAGGAAAATTGGTGGAGACCAGCAAAGATTAAAGTTCAATAAAATCTACACTCTACTTTTATCTGAGAGAGGGTTAAAAACTTTTTACCCTTCATTTTCCAGAAGAAAAGTTAAATGAAAATATAATAAGGGTATAAATGAACAAAGTTACTTCTAAGCACCCCAGGGGCAACCTGGATTCAGAGGGATATGTTTCACTTTACACCATCAACATCCGGTTGTTTGTTACCAGACAATTTTTTTTTTTTAATTATAAAACTAACTGCTAACCCTAAATCTAACCCACAACTGGATGTTGACGGTGCAAAGCGAAACATGTCCTTCTGAATCCAGGTCGCCCCTGGGGTGCTTAAAGGTAACTTGGTCTGTATAAATCAGTGATGTATTAACTCTTTGACTCACACAGTTTACACTGAAAAATCCCTACGTTAACACCCCTGCCATCTTTTGTTTTACCTGTGAACCAACTCTGAGACTGGTATTTGATCCTTTAAAATAAGGAACCGAATACCAAGAAAATTTGGTACAGCTGTGGAGGAAATTTGGTAGGCAAAGAGATAAAGAATTTAATAAATTAGAATTAGTTGATACTAGCAGGACCTGTGTTTATACCACAGTATAATAATTTGATTATTATAACGTTTGATATGTTTACTTAAGAGATTTTGTATTTTTGTTTCAATATGTAAAAAGTATAAGAATCTTTTCTTTTTTTTTTTTTTCATCATTACATTTGATTAAAACAGCTTAGCGTTATTGCTTCCACATGCTAACTTCTTTTTATCTTTCCTTATTCTCTTTCTTTCTTCGGCTGGTCACGTCAAGCCCTAGCACCTATATGATTTTCCAAACCCTATTGCCCTTATGGCAAGCCCCAACCCTTTTTATCATATGGGTGCTAGAAGGCGGTGGCCGCGGGTCAACATGTCCTGGGAATGATGTTAAACTCTATCTGATGGTGAGGTTCCAGTTTTGGAGGTTTGGGGAATGTGGAGCACCCCTTCATCACCATTGCTCTCTGGTCCACTCTGACCCGGAGTGGTAGTACCTGTTAGGGTCCCATCTATGGGTTAAATAGAAAAATGTATTTATAAAAAAATTGTATTAGCCATTAAGAATTGATTTATTTCAAAACTTTATCGGCATTAAATAACCCACTGAGGTTGATATGCCATAAAACAAAACAAAACATCTCTTTCTTTCTTATATTTTTTTTGCATAGCATGTCCTTTTTCTTCCTTTAAAATAAAGACAGAATGGTCCATTATTTAGCTGAGATGACTACACTCATAAGAATTCAGTGAATAAGTGATAATCAGGAGTTACATTTTTGCATTTCATCTTGGATGATTTGGACGGTCTCATTTTTAACCAGAGGGTTTTGCATGTTGATAACTATCATACAATTAAGGAACACCAGTATTTATTTTTTTGTACATTTTTGAAATTGGGACTTTTTAGGTGACAGCGCAAAAAAGGGTGCAGTGCACATGTGGTGTATTTTTAGAATTTGGAAATTATGTAAAAATTTAGACTCAAAGAATTTTTTTTTCTTTCTCTTCTTTAGGGAATTTGTACGACTATTTCATAAAGTCGGTCTGGTTTTCATGTCAAAAATTATGCCAATAGGTTCTGTCACTTTAACATGTGTTGGGTACAAACGCACATTCGTCATATATAGATGAAGGCACATGGTCTAATGGTTAGTCGTAGGAAATGGACTTGTTGACCCAAGTTCTGTTCCTGGCCGAAGCTGTTTGCATTTTCACATGGTGCTAATACCCTTGGGAAAGGTATGAATCTAACTACTCTCCCTCCATGGATAGAAATGTATTAGTCTCTTCATTCAGGCCGTGCAAACTTGTACATAACAAAACATTGCAAAATTTAGACTCATCTTATCAGATAAGATAACAATGTAATTTTTCCCAATTGGATAATCTGATCTTTGAATTAACTGTTTTTCTTTGTAACAATCCTGTACGATCTTTAATTGTTTTTTTTTACGAGATTTTTGATAAACAAAGTTCGGAAATATTTATTTCCGTTTTATTCAAGATGGTCTAAACTGATCAGGTGACCGTATTGGTGATCCCTAGTATTTATTCTATGTTGTGACGATTTTGGGTAATGTGATGTAAGCTGTGACATAGTTTCAGTTACAGACAAATAGAGACCTAATCTCCATTATTAATTCATTATCTTATTTCATGCTTGAAATATATTGTAATTATCATGAAGTTATGTTGATAGTACAAAAAACTGTAACTCTCTCGCTATCAGTTTCCTATCAGCCATCATTTTTGGTAAGTCTTCTAGATCAGGGGTCTTCAGACTATGTGACCTGACCCTTCAGTAGATTGTGGAATAATTCAACTTGTAAGTCAAGGTATAACTGTATTTCTTTTTCAATCCTTGATTTATCAAATTTGATTTAGACTTGTAAGAAGTTAAGTTTGTCAAGAGTGTCCTATTGTTTGGATCAGCCGGACAGCAAGGCAGTCTATCACCTTTCCCTTGTACTAGACCAGAAAGATTGGTTTTTGTGTATGAGATGGAGTATCACACATACCATCAACTCTCCACTTAACCCACCTTTTATCAAAGAATTACATTAATAAATAAACTTACAACATTCTAATCTATTTTATTATTATTAATTTAATTTCTTTCAACTCTTTTTAATCTTTTTTTTACTTTAAACTCCTAACAGTAGCTCTTCCACCACTGTGATCTTATGCATACCACACCAAGCAAAGTACAAAAACTGGTGGTTAGTTGGTTAATACTGTGTATGGAAAGGCAATGAAAGTCAAAACGGATAAAGAAGAGAATGAGAAGATACAGGCAAAGAATGAGAGATGAACAGAAAATAATGGGTACTAATGTAGAATAGCATGCTAGAGATTACATATTAAAAAGCATTATATTTCATTACATTTTACGGAAATACCCAAAACCTTTGAGACACTAGGGTTAAGGTTAGTGTTAGGTTACTTCAGTAGTTTCTGTTATCTAATACTATTTATGTGTAAAATATAATTCTAATGATATTATCTCTTGTGAGCTATTCTGCCTTTATAACGAATAATATTAACTGTCCACATCCATGGAATTTCCACAGTTATATACCACACCCAAGCAAAGTACAAAAACTGATGGTTAGTTTGTTAATACTATGTATGGAAAGGCAATGAAAGTCGAAAAGGATAAGGAAGAGAATGAGAAGATACAGGCAAAGAGTGAGAGATGAGCAGAGAATAATATTAACTGTCCACATCCATGGAATTTCCACAGTTATATACCACACCCAAGCAAAGTACAAAACTGATGGTTAGTTTGTTAATGCTGTGTATGGAAAGGCAATGAAAGCCGAAAAGGATAAGGAAGAGAATGAGAAGATACAGGCAAAGAGTGAGAGATGAGCAGAGAATGATATTAACTGTCAACATCCATGGAATTTCCACAGTTATATACCACACCCAAGCAAAGTACAAAAACTGATGGTTAGTTTGTTAATACTGTGCATGGAAAGACAATGAAAGTCGAAAAGGATAAGGAATAGAATGAGAAGATACAGGCAAAGAGTGAGAGATGAGCAGAGAATAATATTAACTGTCCACATCCATGGAATTTCCACAGTTATATAGCACACCCAAGCAAAGTACAAAACTGATGGTTAGTTTGTTAATACTGTGTATGGAAAGGCAATGAAAGTCGAAAAGGATAAGGAATAGAATGAGAAGATACAGGCAAAGAGTGAGAGATGAGCAGAGAATGATATTAACTATCAACATCCATGGAATTTCCACAGTTATATACCACACCCAAGCAAAGTACAAAACTGATGGTTAGTTTGTTAATACTGTGTATGGAAAGGCAATGAAAGCCGAAAAGGATAAGGAAGAGAATGAGAAGATACAGGCAAAGAGTGAGAGATGAGCAGAGAATAATATCAACTGTCCATCCATGGAATTTCCACAGTTATATAGCACACCCAAGCAAAGTACAAAACTGATGGTTAGTTTGTTAATACTGTGTATGGAAAGGCAATGAAAGCCGAAAAGGATAAGGAATAGAATGAGAAGATACAGGCAAAGAGTGAGAGATGAGCAGAGAATGATATTAACTATCAACATCCATGGAATTTCCACTGTTCCAGCTAGCATATAATTATTGTTCTCATTTGCAAGATAAATTCTCCGAGTGAACCAATGACTGTCTCAACTGGTATGAAGTTCCAGTATCATTTGGTATCATTAGCTGAAGAAATGAATGTACTTGTGTGCCCGTCAGCATCGCATTGTTTCAACAAAACTAAGCTGACACTGTAATTACTATTGCTGATTGGTGATTTTGTAACTTTTCATTTAATTATAACCTCTTCAATCTTGCATTTACCATCTACAATTAAGCAAGTGTTCTTTCAGAGACAATTAAGCAAGAGCTTAAACTCTGTATTTTGACTAAAATGCTATGATAGAGAAAGAGAATAAGGGATGAGTTAATAGGTTTGATTCAATATTCTGAAAATCAATGGCTCTTCTTAACAGTTGATAGAGAAGCTGGTGTATATATATTATTTTTTTTGGGGGGGGGGATTATGTGCTTAATTAAAGTCATACCTAATTTGTTAATTATAATTAAATGAATTAGGCATTCATATCAGTTTAAATGTAAAGCGTAAACAAATCAAGAAAAAGTCTATCTCTGTATGTACATTTCAGCCCGTCAGGCCTCATCAGCAGAGCTATAGACAGGGCAGTGCTTTTTTCGTGATTCAAACCCTACCTGTCAGGCTGACAGGCAGACACTCTAACCATTACACTTGCTGGCTTCCCCAGAATTTCTTGTTTATTTTAAACTGATGTGTATATTGCACTTTTTATAAAAATATGATTTAGTTTATATTTATTTGCATTGGAATAATTTTGCTTAAAATATAAACTAAAACATTTATCTATCTATTAAAACTCTATCACAGATATTGAGCACTCTTCTAATAACATTGTATGTTGGATTACTACCACTTCTTCAAGTATAATAGTGCCAACCATACACACACACACACACACACACACATATATATATAATATATATATATATATATATATATATATATAGTCAAATGACAGTTTAAGTTTTTCTTTCTTTGCAAGTTAAATATTGCCCACTATGTAATTAACTTATTAGTTATTATACAGTGAGCTCTCTAAAGGATGTATAAAAATCCTGGTATGAATCTATAAGTTTGCACCTACATGAGTATACAATATGGATGTACAGTGAGATTTTAATGATCCCAAATAGAATCATCCCTTGCTTACCAGTCAATTGGATTATTTTACTTATATAGTTAGTCATCCACAGACACCTTGTTTTATCGTATCATGTCTCTTCCATGTGGCTCGACTTTGCAGGCTACCTACAGGTGTGATTGAAACTCAACCAATTTATCATCAGTCAGTGCTTAACCACTGGCCTATCAGCCACCTGCAAATCAGAGTGAGAATATAACTGATAAATACATACATATGTATATATGTAAAGGCAGCCAGAGAGAGCTCCATCCATTTTTTTATAGATATAAAAAGTAAAGTAAAGTAAAAGTAAAGTCGTCATCAGCCAGTCAGCGAGGGAGTCTATCCCCTTTTCAATAGCGCTAGACCAAGGAGATTGTTTTGGCATCTGAGGTGGAGCGCAACACCTACCATCAGCTCCTTACTTTACCGCACAGATCACTGTGCTACTCTGAGTTGGCGAGAACCGGTATCGAACTAGGAACCTTGTGGCTTCTAGCCGAACGCTCTACCAACTGAGCTAACCCGACCCCTTCATAGATATAAGATGATTTTTTAGTTTTGAAAATAAGAAAAAGGGTGTATTATTTTAATTTTTCAGACTGTTGTCCTCATCTTTATTGTGAAATACACATACGTTTCAGTTGATGTACCTTCTAGCCTTCTTCAGATGTTTCTTGTAATCTACTGGGGTAGATTGTTCTCATTCCGTTAAGATTTTTTTTATCCAATACATATTATTAAGCCTCATCTTAGAAAAATAAGAAGTGGGCTGTTTAATGCCAGACCTTTTTTTTTATGTATATATGATTTTTAAGCAATTAGTTTGTAGATAAATATTTTTTTCTTCTATAAATTGGTAGAAATAATTTTCACTAATTCCATGTGTATTAATAAACTGGTAGTATTGATAAACTTGTAGTTGATCACCAGCAACCACATTCTATAATAAAAAGGATTTGTTTCTTGCCATAAGAGCGATTTTAAGAATATGGTTGGGATAATCATACAGGTGCTAAGGCTTGACCTAAACTGATAATTGATCAGATCATACTACTCCTTAAATAAGGGCCAAAGTGGAGTGTTGCAGGTCATGGGGTCATTTGGTACAATGATCACAGACTGCTCAGCCACCATACATTACAGGTTGCCAACTGTGGACAATAGATGGCTACATTGGGGGAGGTTTTACCCATCTACAGAGGTGCAGTCAATACAATATACTGCCTGAGCCTACAGGTTGTTTTCTTTAAGTGTGTGTTATCCTTAAGAAAACCAAAAAATTCCCATAACAAGCAGAAAACCAAAACACAAAAATGAATTTATGATTTTCACAACTAGTCTATAAAATTTTAAATATTAGGTTGTTACATATTTTTGACTTAGTGTGTACTTTTGTACCAGGTACTTGATAAGCAGTGGCAGACAGTCCTATTGGGATATCAGGAAATTTCCCAATGGGCCTCTTTGATGTTACAATTTTTTACAGTCAATATCCTCAAAACCTTGTTTGATGAAGCACTTTTTAGTTTTCATTTCCAACCAAATTTCCCCCCACAGCTATACTAAATTTTCTTAGTATTTTTTACCTGTATGATGGGATATTTCAAAGTTCACTGTCTATCTAGCTCAGAAATTTTTATTCAAATAAAGTCCTATTATTATTGTAATCTGAGTCCTTCTACTCACTTATAATGAACTAACCATCAGTTTTTGTACTTTGCATGGGTGTGGTGGGAGAGCTACTATGAGCAGCTTAAAGTAGGCAAAGAGTTAAGGATCATTTTTTAATATTTTTTTTTGGGGGGGGAGTGAGTGTGGGTGGTACAAGAGATTAAGCATTTAAAAAAAAATATTTTATCATAATTCCAAATTATAAATTCTGTTAGATTGTAAACTTCAGATTTCAATTTTATACAAACTAAAAACTTGTTCTCAATGTACATAAAAGAAAAAAAAAGAACCCACAACAACAAAATCCTTAAGCATCACGCTTAAGGATTTTGTTGTTGTGGGTTCTTTTGTGGGTTGCCACTCATAGCCAACAGGTAGCGCCATTGGGGAATTCTGCAATTAGTTTATTTTTCTGCCTCAAACAAACAGAGCAGGCTAACAGGTTGAATTGGTTTTATACATATATATATATATATATATATATATGAAATGAACAAATCATTAAAAGGCGTTTTATCTTAAATTCAAAAAGTGCTCAAAAATTTTTATTTACCCAACCTGTACACATGAACAGGATGCAACATAAGGTCAAAGTTTTCTTTCTCCTTGATTGGTTACCATATCAAGATCAAAGATACTGTTTACTCATAGCTGGACGGAGAATAGTTGGATTCATACCTTTCCCAAAGGTATACAAGTGGTTAGAAAGGCTCCCTCCAATCAATCAGCAGCCCTAGTATCTATATGATGGTCCTAACCCTATTGCTCTTATGGCAACACCCCCAACCATTTTTATCATGTATATATTTACCAACCTCTCTGCATGAGCAGGATGTGACACAAGGTCAATTTCTTAAGCGGAGTTTAACAGGTTTGAATTAAGAGTTTTCCTTCTCTTAGATTGGTTGCCTAACCAAGGTTAAAGAGCCCAGTCTGCCCTACTATTTACACATAGCTGGAGGGAGAGTAGGATTCATACCTTTCCCAAGGGTATTAGCATTAAGTGAAATGCAATTACCACATCCAGGATTTGAACTCGGGGCAATGAGTCCATTTCCCATGACTTTAACCATTACACTACACACTTCCTGGTATCCTTAGTATGATGTTAAAATGCATCTAGTTGTGAAGTTCTAGTGTTCTGTGGAGTGTGGAGTGCCCCTTCATTACCTTTACTTCCAGGTCCACTCTTACACAAAGTGGTAGTATCTATTAGATCCCCCATCTATGACTTAAATAAAACAAAAGATGAATTTAAAAAAGATGAGTTTAAAAATAAAGATTTTGAATACCCAACAAGGATGAAAAAAAACAAAAATATCTTCAGCATAAAATAACCCAAGGGTTGACATGCCGTAAAATCCAGTTAACCAGTCCAAGGGTATTACCATTATGTGAAATGTAAAGAACCTCAACCAGAATTCAAACGTAGTTTGCCTCATTTCTCATGACTATAATCATTACACAACGATTTCATTTTATTTGGATCATAAAAGATTTCTCATATTATTATGCACATATTAACATAAATGAATACAACAATATCAAATAGATATAACATTTTATTTGAGAAATACCTTTGCTTTTATTTGGTTCCTTTGACAACATCTTAGAATTAGGTAGGCTCATAAAGAACCTTTTCTGTGGTGCATTTAGAGGTTTTCCTTGGAGACAATTTGCACTTAGTCCACTTCTGGTGATAAACTAGTTCTTAAAACTGTTTTCACCAATATACACTTTCATATCCATATTTAAGTATCTCTCTCAATATACTGATACAAAAACATACATGAAAATACATAATCCTTACTATATATATATATATATGTGTGTGTGTGTGTGTGTGTGTGATTAGTGAAAATATAATGTGTGTGTGTGTGTGTGTGATTAGTGAAAATATAATGTGTGTGTGTGTGTGTGTGTGATTAGTGAAAATATAATATGTGTGTGTGTGTGTGTGTGATTAGTGAAAATATAATATATATGTGTGTGTGTGTGTGATTAGTGAAAATATAATATATATATATGTGTGTGTGTGTGTGTGTGTGATTAGTGAAAATATAATATATATATGTGTGTGTGTGTGTGTGATTAGTGAAAATGGAATATATATATGTGTGTGTGTGTGTGTGTGTGATTAGTGAAAATGGAATATATATATGTGTGTGTGCATGTGATTAATGAAATTGGAATATATATGTGTGTGTGATTACAAAAATGGAATATATATGTGTGTGTGTGTGTGTGTGATTAACAAAAATGGAATATATATATATATATATATATATATATATATATATATATATATATAATAAAATAAATATATAAAGGTTTTACATATCTATTTGGTGACAAAGGAACATTCACAACCATTATGGTTTCATGCATCAACAATCATCAGGTGAAGATGTTACAAATGCAAGGAAAATCGGAAAATTGCAAAAAAAATTCAGAAAATTCAATAGACATAAGATGTGTATGATTGGATGAAATGTTATGCGTACGTATGTGGCGGTATTTTGAATGTGTGTGAGTGTTTATGGGCAGTATAAAGGTTATGTACATGGGATAACTGATCACACACATAATACATTGTTCTATGAATGTGTAACATTTGATCAATGCGGACATGTGAGCATTTGTATTCGCGTGCATATTTTTTGGTATGAGTGAATGTCAGCATGCGGCGTGTGTGGGGTTGCTGGTGGTGGTGAGGGAAATAGATACTGTCGCGGAGCAATTCAATGAAGGAGGTTGAATAATTTTAATTTTAAGATTTCAAATGTTGTATACTATTTTAGAGAATTTTGGGGCTGGCTAATTGTTACAAGTATGTATATAAATGAAAGAATAAGATGAATAAGAATATTTTATAATGTAAGATAAAAGTACTCAATATAAGAACAGTGAAAATAATGAATAAGATAATATATACATGAATTAATATCACACCAAAAACCAATGTTGATTGCAAATGAATAATATATATAAATAATTGAGTTTTTATATATATATATATATATATAATATATATATATCATCAATCAATTGCTGTCCATCATATCTGATGATGACACCATGTGAATCATTTTCATCCAATTCATTCGGTCTCTGGTTGAAAGTACAGAATCTGCTTTGGCAGTCTGTCATCCCCAAGTCTGTTTAAGTGGCCAGCCCATCTCAGGTTGTGTTGGACAAGTATTTCATGCATGCCAGGAAGTCCAGTTCTCTTCAGGATGGTTCTTTGAAACATGTTGCCACCACTTGACATTTAATATACTGCACAAGGGACGCATGTAGTAGACATGTAGTCTATGGGCATCTGCTTTGTATGTCGTCCAGTCTTCCGCACCGTACAGGAGAAGAACTAGAAGAACTATGGCATATCTAAGTGTATAAATTGAAATTATCATTGCAATGATCTTGCTAATATTTTGTATCTTTTCTTTTCCCCTATGACTTAATAACCCTTTTGAGTTTCATACTCCTGATCTAAATGTATGAATTGAAATTTATAATAATCTTGCTAATAATGTTCCTTTTCTTCTGTTTTGCAGGTAAGTGTTTCAACTTTCTTTTTTGACATCTGTGTTAAACAAGAAACACCAAAGGTCAGTTTCATTTTTACATGTTCAATTTATATATTCTTATTGTTGAAAGTCTTAAAACTTTTCGATCTTATTTGCTTTATGCAGTAAGCCGACAAAAATATTGAGTGAACATTAAAAGGTTAAAATCATTCAAGAGTCACCCAACGTGGGAAATGTTTTGATATCTTGTTCGGGATTTTTCTTATTCTTGTATTGGGGCAGGAGTTTGTCTTTCCAGCTGGGATGTCTTTTTCATATTAGATCGGACTTTACTCTCTGTCTAAGCGTTGTCTCTCTTTGAGTACCATCTTGCTCTTTTTAACTTGTGGAACAGCACGGACACACACACACACACACACACACACACACACATATATATATATAATTAAACAATTCTTTTACCCTCAATACATTGTTGACTCGCACCTGCGTGGGGGGTGAGCATAGATAGAAAGACGTGTATTGCCCAAACGGGCCGCTAGACTCAACTCAACTAACTTCTAACTCTAATTTCCTTGTGTCGCCTGGGCACGTGATCCTCTAAGACAATGAAAGGCCCCGTTACAAGTCACTCTGGTATGACATTGTCAATCAAACTCTATAAAAACAATACGCTCTTCATATCCAATGCATAACGGAAGTTTAATGAATGTTTGTCTTCTATTTATAACATTTGGAAGCAACAGTTATCGTCGTAAGACTTCAAATTCTGGACGGGCTGTTTGTATTTCATAGTGCTAACACCTTTAGGAAAGGTATTGATTCAACTATCCTTAATCCAGCACATTTAGTTTTCAAGGAGATGTCTCTGTTGAACCAGACTCGACTCTTCAGCCAACCAAATGCTTTGTAAGCATTTGAAATTCGGAGATCAGGCTTTGCATCGAGTCTATTGTTGATGGCAACTGTAGAGCCTGTATGCCCCTGGTCTAGTCTGTATCCATATTCCTTGGGTGGAGTTAGTGAAGGCATCAGATCAGACCATATAAAGAAAAATTGAGAACAGAGTGGGTGCAAGGACACAGCCCTGTTTCACTCCACTCACAACTTGAAATTTCTCTGAGAATTCCCCCCTTAAACTGACCAATGCTCTCATTCCTGTATGCAAGGCAGATACAAGCTTGGTGAAGTGGTCAGGGCACCCCAATCTCCGTAAGGATGTCCTATAGTGCTTGTTTGTTCACTGTGTCGAAGGCACCAAAGATCATGTAGAGAGGCATTTTCTGTTCAATGCATTTCTCCTGGATTTGTCTCAGGGAAAAAAATCATGTCTGTAGTTCCCCGATTTGCACGGAACCCACACTGTGCTCAGGTAAAAATTCATCCGCTATGATTGATGGCCTCTTGAGCAATATGCGGGTGAAAACTTTTCCTGATATGGACAAAAGTGAGATCCTGCAGTAGTTGCCATGGGCTCGTCTGTCTCCCTTCTTGAAAATGGTGACTAGTTGAGCATCCTTCCAGTCTGCAGGGACTTTCTAGTTTTCCCAGGCATCCTTCACGGTGGTGTATAGCACCTCGGTTAGTTGACTACCTCCTCTCTTAATGACTTCTGGATACAGTCTGTCTACACCAGGGGACTTTATATACATACATCAAATCTTCATCAAGTTGTGATGACAGCACAGATTCCCTATCTCTATCGATTCTTCACTCATTTCCAGTCCTCAACTCGGCATCTAGTGTCTGCACATAGCTGTTGTATGTAAGTCTTTGCTGTTTGGCCAATACTGGTGTCTCCATAAGTAAAATTCCACAACTGAATGTCCCTTATGAGTTCTTCCTTACTTCACCAACAGTGTCCAGCATGTGTTGTTTATCTTACTTGAATGGTTTGTGAGATAGGAAGTAAGTGGTCGTATAGCTGCTATTTTGTTGAGTGTGGCTGCCAAGATAATTCAAAACAGCATGCAGCAACCTTGTGTAGTTCCTATTGAGCTCTTTCTCCAAGTGTTTTGCAGTAGTATTGACACAGCTACAGCTTGAAAGAATTTCTATTTTATTCTATTGGAGAGATCATATTTCTATATGTCAATAGCAGTCCATGCCTTTACTATGCATATATTAGCATGACATTCTGTAGATGAGACATTGCTACCAAGTTATATGAAGTGGTCGACTAATTTCAAAGGTTTGCTATTTAATGTGAAGATGGCTCCATCTTGTTTAAAACAAATGAACTCTGTTTTATTGGAGTTCACATAGAGGCCAATGCCTCTTGCTGCCTGTTCCAGGGTATGAAAAAGAGAATTGGTTTTGGCAGGTATGTTTTCAAAAGTGGTATATCATTTGCTTAGTATAAATCCATAATAGTTTCCTCAGGATATCATCTGCTTCTTGCATTTTTTTTTAGTGTGAAACCATTTTCTTTTATTAGATATTTGACATTACTATGAATTTCAATAGATCTACAAAAGAAAATAGTTGTGCAATGCATATATATATATATATATATATTTATTTGTTGAATTTTTTAAATATAAAAGTTTTTCATAACCAACTACCCAGGTTTCAGGTTATTTCACTGTTGTTGATAACAACACAAAATCTCTTCAAATAAACACCAGGAGATTGAGCAACCTGACGATAGTGAAATAACCTGAAACCTGGGTAGTTGCTTATAAAAAATTTTTATATTTAAAAAATTTTAAAAATTCAACAAATAAATAAAGCTCTTACAAATTTGTGGTTGAGCACTGTGATTTCTTTGTTTCATCCCAAAACAAATTTATATATATATATATATATATTGTTTTTTTTACTTCTAATCTCTACCGGTGTGGAAAAAAACCCAGATAACTCAGTTTTTCAAAATAAAAATACTAGGATTTGGGGGGGAAAAAAGAAGACTAGCACATCTGTACTTTCTGAAAATAATCATCAGTATCATATGTAGTGGCCAAAAGAAAAAAACACTGGAAGTGTTTTCTAAGTTATATATGTAAAAAATGCTCAATACACTTTGTAGAACATAATTACAAGGACCTACATAAGTCAGACACTATCTACTTAGGTTTCACCCGAAAGATTGATATAATTTCATAATCTCATAACTTGACCAATTCTCAGTTGGACAAGTTATTAGATGATAAAATGATATCATTTTTTCTGAAACATCGCTGTGTGTATGTATGTATGTATGTATGTATATATATATATATATATATATATATATATATTTGTAATTTAGTCACAATCTGAGAAGAGGTTGATTTAGCTACTTAAACAAAGAAAATAGACAACAATCCTGACTCATCAGTCAGCTGATTGTAAATGTATATACAAAAGAATATATATATATATATATATATATATATATATATATATATATATATATATATAGTTTGTAAGTTAGTCACTATTTAAGAGATTGATCTAGCTATTCAAACAAAGAAAACAGACAACAATCATGACTTGCTAGTCAGCTGATCTCCCATGTACACACACACACACACACACACACACACATATAGGTATCCATCATTTCTTGTTGAGGAAGTAGAAATTCATTGATGTGTTGCTTATCAATACTATTGTCTGTTAGTCAACATTTAGGGTAACACTGATAGACATATTAAACATCACCCCCCTCCCCCAGAATAAGACAAAGAAAAAGAAATTTGCTTCAGTGTTATTATTGTCAGAAGGAGTGAAAGCTGCTTCTAACACTGCACCTGAGCAAGGTAAATATGCTGGTTATAGATTAAGCTATTGTACCTGAAAATGTTTCTCCCCATCTCCACACACATACACTTTGGTTCTCCAACGCTTCTTTATCTTAGGATCCGGCAAATATAATGAAGGTTGTTATGATAGAATAAAAAGATTAAAAAAATACAGAGAAAAGAAAACGAGAAAAAAAAAGCAACATAGTATCTTCTTTGCCAACAAAAATGACTTCAGAATGGAACAATGAAGTTCTTTGGATTCTGCGAGTGCAAGTGTTTTGAAAAGCGACTGTATAAAGAAGTTCAGAACAATCCGAGAAGTAGCTCAATGGTTAAAGCATTGAATTGAAAAACCTTAGGATTTGAGGAGAATTGTTTCATGGAAAGTAGGTCAAGCATACAACTTGACTCACATCGGATCATAAAGAAAAAAAAAAAGTCTTAATTCTGACAAAACTGTAAAACAAATCTCAAATTCCTAATTTTTAATATATATATATATTTACCAACCCCTCCGCACGAGCAGGATGACACAAGGTCAATTTCTTAAGCGAAGTTCAACAGGTTTGAATTCAGAGTTTTCCTTCTCCTAGACCGGTTGCCTAACCAAGGTTAAAGAGCCCAGTCTGCCCTACTATTTACCCATAGCTGGAGGGAGAGTAGGATTCATACCTTTTCCCAAGGGTATTAGTGCTAATTTTTAATATATACATATTTAAAATATATACATATTTAAAATATTAACAAAAATGGTATTATTTATTTAATATATACATATTTATATACATATATACATATTTAATATATACATATTTAATATTTAGAAAAAAAAGTTTTAATTCTGACAAAACTGTAAAACAAATCACAAATTCCTAATTGTATAGTAATTTACTAAATGAAGTTCAGAGCAATCCGATAAGTATCTCAATGGTTAAAGCATTGAATTGAAAAACCTCAGGATTTGATGAGTATTGTTTCATGTAAAGTAGGTCATGCATACAACTTGACTCACATCGGATCATAAAGAAAAAAAAAGTCTTAATTCTGACAAAACTGTAAAACAAATCACAAATTCCTAATTGTATATGAAGAATAATCAAAGTTCCAATTACCATCAAATTGGGAAGACATGGTAACAAACGATTGTAACCCAATACAAACCCGAATAGTTGCAAAGTCTACTGCAGAATGACAGGGTATTTATAAAACTCCACAATATCATTCAAATCAAGCAGCCAATCGTTTGGAATTAAGCTACAAGGAATAAAGTAGGCGTATTTTAAGTCTCATCAAAATGGCAGTACAACAGCGCTGGGTAATCTGAACATTAGCTACATAAATGAGAGTAATCTCCCCTTGTTTGTTTCACTTTGAGGAAGCCGTTTGTTTTAGTTGGCCATTCTCATTTCACCGAATATCTACAGTGAAAATACAATTTGTTTGAATCAATACAACTGCATGTTTTAACACGAAAATATCATAAAATGTGTTCTTAATTGTGTTGCGCATTACTTGAAATGAACTTAATTGTTATTAAGAACACTAGCTCTATCTGTAACCGAAACTATATTACTACTCAAGTCACAATTCCCTTAGTTATCTACATCACATTCTCCATGATTTTATTCTTATTTAAACCTATTATTAATAAACTTGTTACAGTCGAAGTCATGTTGAAAGCATGGGTTCCCACCAAATATGTTACATGAACAAACAGAACGTAATGAAGAAATACCAATGAATGGTTTGAAAAGACTTTCTGGGTCTGGACCATATGACCTTTAGGCACCCCTTTTGCGATCTCATTTCATAAGGACATTTTTTTCATTTTACACTGTCAAAATCCGGTTGTTTGTTAACAGACAATTTTTAGAGTTTTTTTTTTTAATTATAAAACTACCCCTAACAAACAACCGGATTTTGACAGTGTAAATGAAAAAAATGTCCTTATGAAACGAGATCACAAAAGGGGTGCCTAAAGGTCATATGGTCCCTGGTCTTCCATGGTTTCTATGGTCTGGTGCACTAAATGTTTTGCTGAAGTTCGAGACTAATTGTCTTTATTCTGTTCTATGAACTGAGCTTAGAAATGTTCTTTTCGCTCATGTGAGAGGACCAAAAACCAATAGGTGTTATCAGTTGAAACCTGTCATATTTTCTTTTTTTGATTTTATAAACTTATAGAAATAATTTTCACTAATTTGCAAACATATGTATTTAATATGGGACCCCAACTGTTACAAAATATAATGAAAAAGTACGAAATAATGGTTATAAAAGACTTACTGTGTCTTCCATGGTTTTTGTGACAAGGTGCACTAAATACTATTCTGAAGTTGGAGACTAATTGGCTTTATTCTGTTCTATGAACTGAGCCAAGAAATATATCCTTTTCACTCACGAGCAAGGACTACAAATATCTGTTTGAAGCTAGAAACAAAAGAGAGAGTTTGAAGGGGTTGAATTATCACATGACCAACAGACACATGACTTGGGAAGACAGTTATTTTGGTCTACCTACAATGTTTTGTAATTTGATATTCAATTTATTTGGGGGTGAATGGAAATTAAATTTGTTTACAAAAGGGTGGATCAAGTAAAAAGTTTGATTGACTCCTTGGTTGTTTCCTTCAATCAGAAACAATTCAGTCAAATGAGATCAAAACAAGCCAGAAATGGATGCCAATTTCAGACTTAGATCCTTGTGTGGTCTGTCGTCCACACTAAATTTGGTTTGTGCTGAATTTAGTTGTTTTGGACTTTGTACACTGCTTTTTTTATGAAGAGTAATTATACTGATGTGTAAAAAAGAATATTTTTTGAGGAAAGACTTTATTACCAGAAATTGAATAAATCAATAAAAGCAGTGGATTAAAACTTTTTGAGGCCTTTCTATTTCAGGGATCCCATCTAAAAATAAAAATGAAATATCATGGACCCCCATTTAAAATTAAAAATGAAATATCATGGACTCCATATAAAATAAAAATGAAATATTGTGGATCACTATCTAAAAAATAAAAAAGAAATCTCGCGGACCCGCATATAGAAATAAAATGAAATTTTGTGGACCCCCATTTAAAATGAAAATGAAATTTTGTGGACCCCCATTTAAATAAAAAATGAAATTTTGTGGACCCCCATTTAAAATGAAAATGAAATTTTGTGGACCTCTATATAAAATAAAAATGAAATTTTGTAGACCCCTTTAAAATAAAATGAAATTTTGTTGACCTCCATATAAAATAAAATGAAATGGTTGACCTCCTATAAAATAAAAATGGAAATTTTGTTGACCTCCATATAAAATAAAAATGAAATTTTGTTGACCTCCATATAAAATAAAATGAAATTTTGTTGACCTCCATATAAAATAAAAATGAATTTTGTTGACCTCCATATGAAATTTTGTGGACCCTCATCTAAAGATAAAAATGAAATACCGTGGACAACCATATAAAATTTTAAATGAAATCTGGTAGACCCCAATATAAATAAAAGTGAAATTCATCAAAAATTTAATGAAAATTACATCAAATATTTTCACATTGAGTAATAACATTTAGTGAGAGGGATGTGCTTGCCTTGCTTGGCACAAATTGTCAATTCTTGATGATATCTTTGATAGATACATGCAGTTCAATTTGCACAACAAATCTACGTCTGTATTTGGTCATCATATTGCTAAGAGCTGAAAATGCTGTTTCACATAAATATGATGTTGCAAAGGTAGCAGCATTTTGACCGCTTTTTAAAGGCAATAATGGATACTCAGAAGCCCAAATTTGGGAGTGGTTGTTATTTAACCTTAAAGTCTGCCGTAAGTCTCATTTGTGATTGTGAAAACTGAATTTTTATAACTGTGTACTAGTAACTAGAAGTATAAATTTCTGATTCTTTCACTAATTGGATAATATAAATTTTCAAGACACCCTTGCGATGACTGTGGTCTGCTGCTGTTGATATAGTGGACCCCCTGTGGTCTCCAGACCACATTTTGAAAACCACTGAATTAAATCAGTGTTGAAAAATGTAGTTTAAACATTTGAAAAATGATAACTTGATTCATTACAAATAAGATTTTCATTATGGCAAAAACAGATAATGATTAATTTTATTTACGAGGGTCTCAAAAAGTAATACCATTTTGTTAAGGACATGTATAATTACCAACACAAGAACATGTATCGTACATGAAAATCAAACTGGTCCTCTGTGGATCACATCCTCCATATAGTCACTGTTTCTCTTAATAGTAATGTTCCACCTTCAAATTAGAGCATGTATCCCTGTCCAGTAAAATTCTGTTGACTGTTCTTTGAGCAACTTCTTCACTACAAATTTCATTTCCTCATCACTTGAATAATATTTGCCTCTCAAACCCTCTGTTTCTTTTGTTTTTTTGTTTTTTTACCTTGGTGAGTGGGAACTCTGCTAAACACCCTCCTAACTAGCCCAATACTATTATTTAATCATATTTTTCAGAAATCTTTTAAAATGTTGTTGTAAATGTCTTAAACATTAGATATATGTTGAATCTAGAAAAAAATCTATGAAATAAAGATTCCAAGAAGATTTCAAAAGATCAATTTATGGAGAATTGAATTAGTCTTTAAAAGAATTAAGAAAATGGGGGGTTGTTATTTACTAAGCTTTATTTAGTCGGACATGTTGGCCTCAGATTGCTTACAATACCTTTTGGTTTCTTTGTGGTTACATATCTATGTACTGAGCAATCTCCCACTGCTTAAATTTTGAAACAAAAAAAAAATACTGTTGTATAACCATATCTTGGATATATTTGTGAATAAAAGACCTTAAATACCATGGGTATCGTGGTTATGGACCATTTCCACTCGTGGGTATCTAGGGCCCACAAGCTTCTTCAGACCACGTATAGAAAAAGAAAAAAAAAAAAGAATTTCCACCAATAAAAAAGACACTCGAAAAGAAAACAAATAAGATCGGCCCTAGAGGTGGGGGGAAATGTATGAATATAAAATGAATTTGGCCATGTGCCTGTCTAAATAAAAGATATACGGTGGTCTGAAGATACCCACGAGTGGAAATGGTCCATAACCACAATACCCATGGTATTTAAGGCCTTTTTATTCACAAATAACTTTGCTCTGTTTACAATAATTAAACATTGAGCTCTCTTATGGAACCTGAACTCTACAACAAAGTACTGGTAGAGAAAGGACCAGCCTAGAATCACTTTGTACCAAGAAACTTGGTACCACACCAAAGTATATATATATATAATATTTACCAACCCTATGCATGAGCAGGATGTGACACAAGGTCAATTTCTTAAGCAGAGTTCAACAGGTTTGAATTCAGAATTTTCCTTCTTCTTCCCCAAGGTTAAATAGTGCAGTCTACCCTACTATTTACACATAGCTGGAGGGAGAGTAGGATTCATACCTTTCCCAAGGGTATTAGCGCTAAGTGAAATGCAATTACCACATCCAGGATTTGAACTCAGGGCGATGAGTCCATTTCCCATGACTTTAACCATTACACTATGCACTTACATTTTGGGTATATATATGAGAGAGACAGATGAGGGGGTGATAGATGAGATGATGAAGGGTCTTACTTGTTAACTCAGCTGCCATATTCTTCAGGGCTTATTTCTCCGGGTTGCTTTTCTTGTTTGTTCGGGCTCATTTCTTTGGGCTGGTCATTTGTTGTTTAAGGCTTGGTTGTTTTTCTTATAAGTCTTCAATTTCACAACCCCAGCCCACAAAGATTCAACCGCACAGTGGAGAAATGACTCTCATAGCGAGCAGACTCGGTTACAACTTAATAAGCAACTACTAAGTCTTACAGAAGATAAAAAAACTTAACATTAAACTTCTTAACAAAGCCGCTACAAATAATACATTTATTTATGCTGATGAGTTAAATGATTTGAAAAAAGAACTAAACCTAAAATTTAATGTCTTTAAAGCTGGAGAAGCTGATTTAAAAGAAAGAAAAAATTACAAATCCATTTAATGCTCATGCTGAAAAAATAAAAATAACACAGAAGGAGGTACAAATGGAAATAATGGATCTTCAGAGTAATGAACTTCAATGGCCAAGAATTTCAAGACAGATCTTTATTACAGTTTTATGCAATTCTTCATGAAGAATACCCCCCCCCTGAAAAAATGGTGGGCATCACTAGAAAGAGAATTCACCATGTTTTTTGGTGGAATTTTTACATGTGAACAGAATTTTTTTTCCCCACAAATAAAAGCATAAAATGAAAAGCATGATCAAGATTGACAGATAACCAATGTGAAGACAATTACGAGCTGCACCATCTTTGGTATTTTCATATTCCACTCCAATATTGTGGAGAAAAATTATCTCAAACACTGGATGTTGTAACTGGGGAATGGTAGAGTGGATTTTAATTATTTGTGTCTTTATTTATTTATTTATTTACTATTATTTTGTTTTGGTGTTTTTCACCTCATAGCTGTTGATGACAGTTTTGCCTAGGTGTGAAGAGATGTTGCAAAGAAGCCAGATCTACAATAACATTCAGTATGTTATTTAAAGCACTGGCTTCCATATATATATATATATATGTTGTGTGTGTGTGTTAAATGAATATGAAGCTACTTTTATAATGCAGGTGTTTGTATGGATGTCTTCCATATATTATGTGTGTATGTTAAATGAATATGAAGCTTACTTTTATAATGCAGGTGTTTGTATGGATGTCTTCCATATATATATGTGTGTGTGTGTGTGTGTATGTTAAATGAATATGAAGCTTACTTTTATATGCAGGTGTTTGTATGGATGTCTTCCATATATATGTGTGTGTGTGTATGAAATGAATATGAAGCTTACTTTTATAATGCAGGTGTTTGTAGGTGTCTTCCATATATATATGTGTGTGGTGTGTGTATGTTAAATGAATATGAAGCTTACTTTTATAATGCAGGTGTTGTATGGATGTCTTCCATATATATATGTGTGTGTGTGTATGTTAAATGAATATGAAGCTTACTTTTATAATGCAGGTGTTTGTAGGGATGTCTTCCATATATATTGCGTGTTAAATGAATATGAAGCTTAATTTTATATACAAGTGTTTGTATGGATAGTGTCTTGGATTCTGCTACTATCACATTTAGGACAATACCTTTTAAAATTTGAAAGAGCAATAAAATAAATGAATTAATTATTCAATGAGAAGAAAAAATATAAAACACTAAACCTACAATTCCCTGATGACCACCGGCGAAATGGTTCGAAAGTGCTTGGGTAAAAAGTATGAGACAGTTTCTCTGACAACTGGATCTCAATTTATGAAAACCACTAAAAGTCTAGAAAGAATACAGATAAAGATAATAAAGAGAAATTTATGCTTAAACAATATATATATATATTATATAGTGTGTGTGTGGAGAAAAGGAGACAAACACGCAATGTTGTACTGGATGGAAGTTTATTACTAGTGGTGATGTTGATGCTATAACGTTTCGATCTATCAGACCTTCTTCAGGATATGGCTGAATTCTTGATTGAAGGATTCACTTCTTTACTGATGAGTGTCTTGCAGTCATGATTGGTGGTTAGCAGCTGATGATGTGGTGTGAATGTTTGGAAAGGTAGTAGGGTTTTTTGGATGGTTGTTGTGGTGGTGTTGGTGTCTATGGGGTCACGGAGTGGAGTGGGGGGGGGTCGTCTGTGTATAGTAGATGTTGGGTCTAATGTGTAGAAGTTATCCAGGTTATTCCCACATAACAGGGCAGGACTTAAAAACTGCTCACTCCTCGTAGAGCCTTGCCTGCACGCGGGGCAGGGAGAGTGGAGATGTAGAAGTTATCCTCCAGATATAGAAACAATATGAACTCACCGTCGCAGTGGGGTTCTACTACCGTTGAGTTAGTAGACAAAAACAACAGGCAAGCTGTAACTTAAATACAGTCCTTGCATGCTGCTGGCATAATGCAAAGTGATGGCTGAAGAGTGTGTTAACTTATCCATGTTCTTACTCACCCTGAAATCAACAGCCAATCAGAACTCAAGAAATGAACTTGCTTGAGTTCATAATGGAACAATCCAATGCTCCATATAAGCCACCTACAAACTCTAGTTTTAGTCTTGCATTCATCTTGTAACAGAGTTGAATACTTTACACAAAATCTAACATAATGGAGATAGGAATGTGGGTCGTCTATGATTCGGAAATGGTAGAGTGGATTTTATTTATTTGTGGTGTTATTTATGATTTATTTATTTTTTTGTGTTGTGTTGTTTTTTCATCCTATAGCTGTTGATGACAGCTTTGTGTTAGGTGTAAGAGACTTCCACTCCAAATATTGTAAAATTTAAAAAAAATGTTCATACCAAGCTTGTGACCAAAATTCCAAAGTGATTTTGTTGCATAAATCTGTTAAGGATCGTCCTAACAAAAACATCCAGAGTTACTTCCCTTTACAATGCATTGTGGGTAGAAGACCAGGAGTAGAGGAGAGCAGCCATAATACATAGGTTTATAGGCACTTTATTTGGTCTCGCACAAGTGTCAATTTTGGTAAAAGCATTTGTGCTGCCTTGTATAAAATTAAACAATCATTTATTATACATACAATCCATTCTTTAATTCAGTATCATCATTTCTTGTTTGTAAAAACACAACAAAATCTGTTGTACATATAGTATAACCATCAAGATTTTCTTTAGTTCTATGGTAATTGGAAAAGTGATTTATAGAAATGTAATATTTGTATTCAAGTTCAAATAAGAATAAGTTTCAGCTATTTTCTTTCATTCTGTTGGGATTAAATCTCTCAACTAATACAGGACATGAGAGGTAATTTTCATCCCGTGTCTACCAGGAGGTGCTAGGTGGCATAGCAAGTAGCAAACATAAGGTGGAAGCACTAAAGATAAATTAAGATCTTTTTTTTTTACTTGGATCCACAATAGTAGCAACAAATAACATTTGTATCTATATTATATCATCAATCATACATCATCACAACAACACTAATATTTCTTTATGAACAGCAGCATTGATAATAAGTCAGCATCACCCCTGGTATGGATAAACTGGCACCTGATACTCAAAACACTCAGATAAATCTGAATAAAAACCTCTGCTTATTTGGCAGGAAACACCCCTTTTTTCATTATTGGAGCCATGGTTACTCACGGTGTACAGCCTCAGGGTTTATGTATTTTCTGAGATGAGTCATGTCCTTTACTGAAGGCTTCTCACTGTAACCATCAAACACAATAGATACATTTGCCATCAATTTTTGTGTAATACATATTAATATGTATATAGCAGATATCTTTAATGTAAACCAGGATGCCAAATGATTTTGATCTATAAAATCCTCCTCAAAAAATCAGAGGGCAGTCTGTATTCTTGGCATTGGAGCTGGTTCCAAAATGCAATGTCTCAAGGATGTTACACAAGGTCAGTTTTTAAGCGGAGTTTACTCGTTTGAATTTTACCTCCTAGACTGGTTGCCATACCACTTTTTAAAGAGCTCAGTTCTGACCTACTATTTACCAATAGCTGGGGAGAGATCATCAGTTTGTGCTAGTAAACACGATATCCATGACAATCTTCGCCAACGTCCTTCTCATTCATTGCCTCTAGTCCTCTGTGCAGCATCTAGAGGTGGTCAATGTAAGTCTTGCAGGATGGCCCACACTGGTGTACCCAGTGCTAGTTTCCACAGAAGAAACATTGCTTATGAGTCATTGTTGCTTCTCCAGCAGTGTCCAGAATGTCTTGTTCATCTCACTTGGATGGTTGTGTGATATGGGGTAGGTGGCAGTACAAGCTTGCGTTTCTTTGTGGGATGTTGTTTCTACAATTTTAAGATTGCATTAGCATTCTCCCTGCAGCTCCATATTCTCTAATAATATCAGCAATTTTTATGAGATTATTATTTCTTTTAGAAATAGTAATATTGGTGGCATCAAAATGTTGGGTTTTTTTTTGTTTTAGAACCTAAACTAATTTCAACCATCATAGCATATATTTTTTCATTGCTGAATGACTTAAGGTTCTTTTAATTTTTAAATTAATTAAAGCCCCAATATCACACAATACCAAGAGAGATTTACAGTGAACATATACTGCTAGAGTGTGTAGACTTTGATCTAGTGCAAACAAAATATTACCAAGCAGTAATTTGAACAAAACTTTTCATGAAAATAAGACCGTCCAGGATTGTACTAAAAAATATGAGTAATTGATCAATAATTAAAATCTATACATATATTTGCTAAGTCCAAGTGGTGCAGGCATACGTGGCACAAGCCGTAGGAGCGAGAATAGTTAGATTCAAATTTTCCCAATGGTATTAGCGCTATGTGAAATGCAAACAGCTTTCTCTAATTTGATCTTGTGTCATCATGTTGATTTCTTACTACCATGATAACATTATGCTATGAGCACCTCAGTAATGTTTTTTAGGGTTTAACACTACAAATCAATCATCATGAGACTTGTGATAAAAGCAACAGAAATATGGAAACAAGATTAGTAAATAAAAGTATTGAATAATATATCAGACAATTTTAAAATATAAAGGATGTAAGTAGCTCAAGAAAAGAGCATAACATTCTTGTAGGGAATCAATATTGTTAAAGAAGAAATATTGTTGATTTACTTGAGAAAATCATTCCATTTTTTGTTTGGGAATCAAATATTGGTTCTTCCAAACATTTTTAAGAATTACCTTATAGTATATTTTGTGGTCTTTTTCGTAGAAAATCAGATGCTGTAAAGAATAACTCAACAAAAGAAAATTCTGATGTTTCTGAGGTAATGTACAAACAAATTAATATTGAAATAATAATACTTATATTTACTATATAAAATAAGAGTAAGTCTCAGCTTGCATAATTTTTTACTGAACAGTTATAGAATCAAAGATTAAGTATGGTTCTGTAAAAAGTTTGTGGAATTGTTCTTGTAAAAAAGCAAGTCAAACTGATATGAGAGATCTGTATAGATTAAAATGTTCACTGCACACATCAGTAATCCTTTTCAAGACTTCTCTTCCTTCCTCTCTCCCGCCCCATTAGAATACACACTGCACCTCTGCAGAGGGGTAAGATCTCCCCAATGGGGCCACCCGTTGGGCGGGGTGGCGACCCAAATGCTAAGATAGAACCCAGGTGTTGAGCAGTCCGTGACTTGGAATACTCCACTTTGGCTTTCTTGGCTAGATGGGCGGCCGGAGAGGCTCCATCTGATTAATTGGCTGGTCACATCAGCCTAGCACCTATATGATTGCCCCAACCCTTTTTATCATATAGGGCGTGGCTGAGGGCTTCATGTTCTGGGATGACGTAACTCTATCTTATGGTGAGGTTCCAGTTTTGGAGGTTTGGAGAATGTGGAACACCCTGATCATATGCTACCCAGGTACCTTCTGACTCAGAGTGTAAGTACCTGTTAGGGTCCTATCTATAAGTTAAATAGAAAAATGTATTAAAATAAATTTGAGTATCTCAAGAATGATTTATTTCAAAAAACTTTGTCGGCATTAAATGACCCCCGAGGTTTGATATGTCATAAACCAAACCAAATCCTTTCCTCCTCTCAATACTACCTGTCTCTGAATCTGTTTACAATTACTCTCTCTTGTTCTTCTACTCGTGGGACAGTGCCCTTAATTGACACAATTTTATGGCAGTTAGTTTGGAATTATTACCAAATCACAAGAAGGTGTGCAGCTTGTGCCAGCCACTTGCCCATACAGAGAACAATCTTATGTTGTCTTAGGTCCAGGGGGATAGGCAATTTTGATTAACAGGTTAAACCTCACCGCCAAACATGTACACTGATCTATTTGAGATTGTTGGTGGAGTCTTTCCAAGAAATACATTAGCAACATTTCTATTTATAATCTGTTAGATTGCATACTAACAATATTTTAATGAAAGAAAATAGCTTAACACCAAAAAAAATAGGGGAAAGGACAATAATACCCTACAAAAATCTTATAAGATGCAGACTACAACAGATGATCTATGCCTTTTGCAATACATCCTGTTCAAGCTGAATCTCTGCTGAATAGCCTAGACTAGGCAATAAGAGGCATTGGTCTCTAACGTGAATTCAGATAAAACCTGAGTTTGCAGATGGAACTACACCAAGGATGATGTGTGCTGTTTTCAACAATCCTTAAGCAAAGTACATCACTAAAACAGAAGCTGTATGGCCACTTGCCTCTCATGCTCAGAAATCCATTCAAGTGTATATAACCCACATCTCGGGTATATAATGTGAGAGAGACAGATTATGGAGAGATGAGATGAAGAGCTCTTACTTGCTTCTCTGTTACTTGTTCCTACTCTAATTCATTGGTCTTTCCTCATTTCTGGTTGCTCTCTCATTGTTTTTAATGAATTAACAAGACTTTGTTCTTTTTTTCTTTTATTGAACAACCCCAGGATTCAACCGCACGGTGAGATGTGATCTTGAGAGGACATCCCCTCTCGTCAAGTCAGCTGGTTGTGACTAAACTAAAAACTTTTTCAATGCCTACTGTGCATTTTTAGAGGGTCAAGTAAAGGTTATGTACCTTCGAATAATGCTAACCGATAATGGCCTGGTAATTTTCCACCCAACCCGCTGTTTATTTTGGATCAACAAACTCTGATTCAAAAATATTCTTACTACAATATAAAAAAAGTGATCAAAAGTTCTGATTCCAGCCACAAAAAAGCAGTTAAAAAGTCCACAGCACAATTGAAGAAAGTGGAAAATTTCAAAGGATTTGTAATGTTGACAAATCCGTGGGTTGTAGCTCTCTCATCAATTGTTGGACTTTTAACTTGCTGTTTTTTGTGCTGGATCAGGAACATTTTTGATACTTTATATATTTGTAGTAAGAATATTTTTGATCAGAGTGTTAGATCAAAATAACAGGGGTTGGGTGGAAAATTACAGCCCATTATGGTTATCATATTCGAAGGTACAACCTTTACTTGACCCTCTAAAATGCACCAGTAGGCATGAAAAAAGTTTTAGTTTAGTCACAACCAGTGACTTGACGAGAGGGGATGTCCTCTCAAGAGTCACATCTCACCCGTGCGGTTGAATCCTGGGGTTGTTCAATAAAAGAAAAAAAGAACAAAGTCTTGTAATTCATTAAACAAGAGATGAGCAACCCAGGAAATGAGGGAAATGACCAATGAATTAGCAGTAGGAACAAGTAGACAGAGAAAGCAAGTAAGAGCTCTTCATCTCATCTCTCATAATCTGTCTCCTCAAATTATGTATCCCGAGATTGGGGTTATATAACACTTGAATGGTTCTGAAATGCGAGCAGTTGGCCATACAGCTTCTGTTTTGTGATGTACTGCTTTAAGGATTTGTTGAAACAGCAGACACATCATCACCTTGTGAGTTCCATCTGCAAACTCGGTTTTTATCTGAAATTCACGTAAGAGACCAATGCCTCTTATTTGCCTAGTCTAGCTATTCAGCAGAATTCAGTCTTGAACAGGTGTATTTGCAAAAAGCGGCTAGAATCATCTGTGAGTCTGCTTATAAGAATTTTTTTTGTAGGTATTATCTCTCCTATTCCCCTATTTTTTTTTTGGTGTTAAGCTATTTCTTTCAAATTAAATATATTGTAGTATGCAATCTAACAGATATAAATAAGATAATGTTGGCTAATGTATTTTCTTGAAAGACTCCACCAACAATCTCAAATAGATCAGTGTCATGGTTGGGTAGTTAACTGTTATCAAATTGCCTAATCCCCTGACCAAGACACATAAGATGTTCTCTGTATGGGCAGGTGGCTGGCACAAGCTGCACACATCTTGTGATTTGCGTAATAATTCACTAACTGCCTAAAATTGTGTCAATTAAGGGCCACTGTCCCACGAGGAGAACACAGAGAAGATAATTGTAAACAGATTCAAGACAGGTGTATTGGAGGAGAAGGATTTGGTTTGGTTTATGACATATCAACCGGTGGGGTCATTAATGCCGACAAGTTTGAAATAAATTCATTCTTGAGAATACTCAATTTAATTTATTATACATCTTTTCTATTTTAACTTATAGAAGGACCCTAAACAGTACTACACTCTGAGTCAGAGTGTACCTGTAGCATAGTGATCAGGTGTTCACATTCTCCAAACCTCCAAAACGGGAACCTCACCATAAGATAGAGTTTACGTCATTCCCAAAACATGAAGACCCTCAGCGCACGCCTTCTGCCCCATATGGAAATAAAAGGGTTGGGGCATCATATAGGTTGCTAGGCTGATGTGACAACAATTAATCAGATGGGCCTCTCCGGCGCCCATCTAGCCCAAGAAAAGCACAGTGGAGTATTCCAGTTCACGACTGCTTCAACCCTGTTCTATCCTTAAGCATCATGGGTCGCCACCCACCGCCAACGGGTGGCCATTGGGAGTCTTACCCTCTGCAGAGGTGCAGTTGGTGGTATCTAATGGGGCGGAGAGGAGGAAGGAAGAGAGTCTTTGAAAAGGATTACTTGATGTGTGCAGTGAACATTTAATCTATACAGAATCTCTCATATCAGTTTGACTTGGCTTTTTACGAGATCAATTCCACAAGACTTTTTACAGAACCATCTTAATCTTTGAATTCTATAACTGTTCATAAAATATATGCAAGCTGAGACTACTCTTAGTTATATATGGTAATATAAGTATTATATTTCAAATATAATTTGTTTGTACATTACCTCAGAAACTCAGAATTTTTCTTTTTGAGTTATTCTTTACAGGCATCTGATGTTTCTACGAAAAAGACCAACAAAATATACTTAAGGTAATTCTTAAAATATGTTTGGAATTTTTTTAGTAACCAATATTTGATTCGCCCAACAAAAAAATTGGAATGATTTTCTCAAGTAAATCAACATATTTTCTCTTACAAATAGTTGATTCCTACAAGAAATGTTATGCTCTTCTGAGCTAGCTTACAGTCCTTTATATTTTAAAATTGTTCCTGAATATATTATCAATCTTTTATTTCTAAATTTTGTTTCCATATTCTGTTGCTTTTTATCACAAGTCTCAATGATGATTGATTTGTAGTGTTTTACAACCCTAAAAAACATACTGAGGTGCTCATAGCATAATGATTATCATAGTAAGAAATAAACATGATGACACAAGATCAATCTAGAGAAAGCTGTTTTGGCATTTTCGAGTACGCGCTAATACATTGGGAAAAATTTGAATCTAACTATTCTCTCTCCTACGGCTTCAGTGCCACTGTATGCCCTGCACAGCTTGGATCCTTAGCAAATATAATGTATAGATTTTTAATTATTGTCAATTACTCATATTTTTTAGTAGCAATCCTGGACGGTCTTATTTTAATGTTTAAAAGTTTTGTTCAAATACTTGCTGGTAATATTTTGTTTGCACTAGATCAAAGTCTACACACTCTAGCAGTATATGTTTCACTGTAAATCTCTCTTGGTATGTAAGTGCATATTGGGGCTTTAATTAAATTAAAAAATTAAAAGAACCCTTAAGTCAATTCAGCAATGAAAAAATAATATGCTATGATTGGTTGAAATTATTTAGGTTTCTAAATACAAAAAAAACCCAACATTTTGATGCCACCAATATTACTATTCTAAAAGAAATAATAATCTCATAAAAATTTTGCTGATTTATTTCGAGAATATGGGAGCTGCAGGAGAATGCTACATGCAATCTTAAATTGTGAAAACAACATCCCACAAAAGCAGCTGTACTGCCACCTACCCCATATCACACAACCATCCAAGTGAGATGAACAAGACATTCTGGACACGTGCTGGAGAGCAACAATGACTCATAAGCATGTTCTTCTGTGGAAACTAGCACATGGGTACACAGTGTGGGCCATCCTGCAAAGACTTACATTGACCACCTCTAGATGCTGCACAGAGGACTAGAGGGCAATGAATGAGAAGGACGGTTGGCGAGAGATTGTCATGGATATCTGTGTTACTAGCACAAACTGATGATTCTCTCCCCAGCTTTGGTAAATAGTAGGTCAGACTGAGCTCTTTAAAAGTGGTATGGCAACCAGTCTAGGAGGTAAAATTCAAACGAGTAAACTCCGCTTAAAAACTGACCTTGTGTAACATCCTTGAGACATTGCATTTTGGAACCAGCTCCAATGCCAAGAATACAGACTGCCCTCTGATTTTTGGATGGAGGAGCTTTTATAGATCAAATCATTTGGCATCCTGGTCTTACATTAAAGATATCTGCTATAATACATATTAAATATGTATTACACAAAAATTGTATGGCAAATGTATCTATTGTGTTTGATGGTTACAGTGAGAAGCCTTCAGTAAAGGACATGACTCATCTCAGAAAATACATAAACCCTGAGGCTGTACACCGTGAGTTAACCATGGCTCCAATAATGAAAAAAGGGGGTGTTCCTGCAAATAAGCAGAGGTTTATTCAGATGTTATCTGAGTGTTTTGAGTATTCAGGGTGCCAGTTTATCCATACAGGGGTGATGCTGACTTATTATCAATGCTGCTGTTCATAAAGAAATATTAGTTGTTGTTGTTGATGATGATGATGATGATGATAATATAGATACAATTGTTATTTGTTGCTACTATGTTGATCCAAGTAAAAAAAAAAAAGATCTTAATTTATCTTTAGTGCTTCACCTTTATGTTTGCTACTTGCTATGCCACCTAGCACCTCTGGTAGACACGGGATGAAATTACCTCTCATGTCTGTATTAGTTGAGAGATTTTAATCCAACAGAATGAAGAAAATAGCTGAAACTTATTCTTATTTTGAACTTGAATACAAATATTACATTTCTATATAATCACTTTTCAATTACCATAGAACTAAAGAAAATCTTGATGGTTATACTATATGTACAACAGATTTTGTTGTGTTTTACAAACAGAAATGATGATACTGAATAAAAGATGGATTTGTATGTATAATAAATGATTGTTTAATTTTATACACAGGCAGCACAAATGCTTTTAACCAAAATTGACACTTGTGCGAGACCAAATAAAGTGCCTATAAACCTATGTATTATGGCTGCCTCTCCTCTACTCCCTGGTCTTCTACCACAATGCATTGTAAAGGGAAGTAACTCTGGATGTTTTGTTAGGACGATCCTAACAGATTTATGCAACAAAATCACTTTGGAATTTTGGTCACAAGCTTGGTATTGAACATTTTCTTTTAAATGTTTTACAATATTTGGAGTGAAAGTCTTTTACACCTACACAAAGCTGTCATCAACAGCTATAGGATGAAAAACAACACAACACAAAAATATAATAAAATCATAAATAAAACACACAAATAAATAAAATCCACTCTACCATTTCCGAATCATAGACGACCCACATTCCTATCTCATTATGTTAGATTTTGTGTAAAGTATTCAACTCTGTTACAAATGAATGCAAGACTAAAACTAGGTTTGGTAGGTGGCTTATATGGAGCATTGGATTGTTCCATTATGAACTCAAGCAAGTTCATTTCTTGAGTTCTGATTGGCTGTTGATTTCAGGGTGAGTAAGAACATGGATAAGTACACACTCTTCAGCCATCACTTGCATTATGCAGCAGCATGCAAGGACTGTATTTAAGTTACAGCTTGCCTGTTGTTTTTGTCTACTAACTCAACGTAGTTAGAACCGCCACTGCGACGGTGAGTATCATATTGTTTCCTATATCTGGAGGATAACTTCTACATCTCCACTCTCCCTGCCCCGCGTGCAGGCAAGGCTCTACGAGGAGTGAGCAGTTTTTTAAGTCCTGCCCTGTTATGTGGGAATAACCTGGATAACTTCTACACATTAGACCCAACATCTACTATACACAGACGACCCCCCCACTTCCACTCCGTGACCCCATAGACACCAACACCACCACACAACCATCAAAAAACCCTACTACCTTTCCAAACATTCACCACATCATCAGCTGCTAACCACCAATCATGACTGCAAGACACTCAAGTAAGAGAAGTGAATCCTTCAAATACAAGAATTCAGCTCATATCCTGAAGAAGGTCTGATAGATCGAAACGTTATAGCATCAACATCACCACTATAATAAACTTCCATCCAGTACAACATTGCGTGTTTGTCTCCTTTTCCTCCACACACACATATATATATATATATATATTGTTTAAGCATAATATTTCTTCTTTATTATCTTTATCTGTATTCTTTCTAGACTTTTAGTGGTTTTTCATAAATTGAGATCCAGTTGTCAGAGAAACTGTCTCATACTTTTTACCCAAGCACTTTCGACCATTTCGCCGGTGGTCATCAGGGAATTGTAGGTTGTAGTGTTATATTTTTTCTTCTCATTTGAATTAATTAATTCATTTATTTATTGCTCTTTCAAATTTTAAAAGGTATTGTCCTAATGGTGATAGTAGCAGAATCCAAGACACTATCCATACAAACACTTGTATTATAAAATTAAGCTTCATATTCATTTAACACGCACATATATATGGAAGACATCCCTACAAACACCTGCATTATAAAAGTAAGCTTCATATTCATTTAACATACACACACACACATATATATATGGAAGACATCCATACAAACACCTGCATTATAAAAGTAAGCTTCATATTCATTTAACATACACAGCACACATATATATATGGAAGACATCCCTACAAACACCTGCATTATAAAAGTAAGCTTCATATTCATTTAACATACACACACACACACATATATATGGAAGACATCCATACAAACACCTGCATTATAAAGTAAGCTTCATATTCATTTAACATACACACACACACACACACATATATATATGGAAGACATCCATACAAACACCTGCATTATAAAAGTAAGCTTCATATTCATTTAATACAACACATATATATATGGAAGACATCCATACAAACCCTGCATTATAAAAGTAAGCTTCATATTCATTTAACACACACACACACATATATATATATATATATGGAAGCCAGTGCTTTAAATAACATACTGAATGTTAATTGTAGATCTGGCTTCTTTGCAACATCTCTTCACACCTAGGCAAAACTGTCATCAACAGCTATGAGGTGAAAACACAAAACAAAATAATAGATAAATAAATAATAAATAAGACACAAATAATTAAAATCCACTCTACCATTCCATCCGTACAACATCCAGTGTTTGAGATAATTTTTCTCCAAATATTTGGAGTGGAATATGAAAATACCAAAGATGGTGCAGCTCGTAAATTGTCTTCACATTGGTTATCTGTCATCTTGATCATGCTTTTCATTTTATGCTTTTATTTGTGGGGAAAAAAAAATTCTGTTCACATGTAAAAATTCCACCAAAAAACATGGTGAATTCTTCTTTCTAGTGATGCCCACCATTTTTTCAGGGGGGGGGGTATTCTTCATGAAGAATTGCATAAAACTGTAATAAGATCTGTCTTGAAATTCTTGGCCATTGAAGTTCATTACTCTGAAGATCCATTATTTCCATTTGTACCTCCTTCTGTGTTATTTTTATTTTTTTCAGCATGAGCATTAAATGGATTTGAATTTTTTTCTTTTTTTTTTTTTTTAAATCAGCTTCTCCAGCTTTAAAGACATTAAATTTTAGGTTTAGTTCTTTTTCAAATCATTTAACTCATCAGCATAAATAATGTATTATTTGTAGCGGCTTTGTTAAGAAGTTTAATGTTAAGTTTTTTTATCTTCTGTAAGACTTAGTAGTTGCTTATTAAGTTGTAACCGAGTCTGCTCGCTATGAGAGTCATTTCTCCACTGTGCGGTTGAATCTTTGTGGGCTGGGGTTGTTGAAATTGAAGACTTATAAGAAAAACAACCAAGCCTTAAACAACAAATGACCAGCCCAAAGAAATGAGCCCGAACAAACAAGAAAAGCAACCCGGAGAAATAAGCCCTGAAGAATATGGCAGCTGAGTTAACAAGTAAGACCCTTCATCATCTCATCTATCACCCCCTCATCTGTCTCTCTCATTATATACCCAAAATGTAAGTGCATAGTGTAATGGTTAAAGTCATGGGAAATGGACTCATCGCCCTGAGTTCAAATCCTGGATGTGGTAATTGCATTTCACTTAGCGCTAATACCCTTGGGAAAGGTATGAATCCTACTCTCCCTCCAGCTATGTGTAAATAGTAGGGTAGACTGCACTATTTAACCTTGGGGAAGAAGAAGGAAAATTCTGAATTCAAACCTGTTGAACTCTGCTTAAGAAATTGACCTTGTGTCACATCCTGCTCATGCATAGGGGTTGGTAAATATATATATATATACTTTGGTGTGGTACCAAGTTTCTTGGTACAAGTGATTCTAGGCTGGTCCTGTTCTCTACCAGTACTTTGTTGTAGAGTTCAGGTTCCATAGAAGAGCTCAATGTTTAATTATTGTAAACAGAGCAAAGTTATTTGTGAATAAAAAGGCCTTAAATACCATGGGTATTGTGGTTATGGACCATTTCCACTCGTGGGTATCTTCAGACCACGTATATCTTTTATTTAGACAGGCACATGGCCAAATTCATTTTATATTCATACATTTCCCCCACCTCTAGGGCCGATCTTATTGTATTTTTTTCTTTTCGAGTGTCTTTTTTATTGGTGGAAATTCTTTTTTTTTTTTCTTTTTCTATACGTGGTCTGAAGAAGCTTGTGGGCCCTAGATACCCACGAGTGGAAATGGTCCATAACCACGATACCCATGGTATTTAAGGTCTTTTTATTCACAAATATATCCAAGATATGGTTATACAACAGTATTTTTTTTTGTTTCAAAATTTAAGCAGTGGGGAGATTGCTCAGTACATAGATATGTAACACAAAGAAACCAAAAGGTATTGTAAGCAATCTGAGGCCAACATGTCCGACTAAATAAAGCTTAGTAAATAACAACCCCCCATTTTCTTAATTCTTTTAAAGACTAATTCAATTCTCCATAAATTGATCTTTTGAAATCTTCTTGGAATCTTTATTTCATAGATTTTTTTTCTAGATTCAACATATATCTAATGTTTAAGACATTTACAACAACATTTTAAAAGATTTCTGAAAAATATGATTAAATAATAGTATTGGGCTAGTTAGGAGGGTGTTTAGCAGAGTTCCCACTCACCAAGGTAAAAAAACAAAAAAACAAAAGAAACAGAGGGTTTGAGAGGCAAATATTATTCAAGTGATGAGGAAATGAAATTTGTAGTGAAGAAGTTGCTCAAAGAACAGTCAACAGAATTTTACTGGACAGGGATACATGCTCTAATTTGAAGGTGGAACATTACTATTAAGAGAAACAGTGACTATATGGAGGATGTGATCCACAGAGGACCAGTTTGATTTTCATGTACGATACATGTTCTTGTGTTGGTAATTATACCTGTCCTTAACAAAATGGTATTACTTTTTGACTCACCCTCGTAAATAAAATTAATCATTATCTGTTTTTGCCATAATGAAAATCTTATTTGTAATGAATCAAGTTATCATTTTTCAAATGTTTAAACTACATTTTTCAACACTGATTTAATTCAGTGGTTTTCAAAATGTGGTCTGGAGACCACAGGGGGTCCACTATATCAACAGCAGCAGACCGCAGTCATCGCAAGGGTGTCTTGAAAATTTATATTATCCAATTAGTGAAAGAATCAGAAATTTATACTTCTAGTTACTAGTACACAGTTATAAAAATTCAGTTTTCACAATTCACAAATGAGACTTACGGCTGGGTGGAATGAGGTGGTATAGGACTTTAAGAGTTAAATAACAACCACTCCCAAATTTGGGCTTCTGAGTATCCATTATTGCCTTTAAAAAGCGGTCAAAATGCTGCTACCTTTTGCAACATCATATTTATGTGAAACAGCATTTTCAGCTCTTAGCAATATGATGACCAAATACAGACGTAGATTTGTTGTGCAAATTGAACTGCATGTATCTATCAAAGATATCATCAAGAATTGACAATTTGTGCCAAGCAAGGCAAGCACATCCCTCTCACTAAATGTTATTACTCAATGTGAAAATATTTGATGTAATTTTCATTAAATACTTTTGATGAATTTCACTTTTATTTATATTGGGGTCTACCAGATTTCATTTAAAATTTTATATGGTTGTCAGGTTTTCATTTTTATCTTTGATGAGGGTCCCAAAATTTCATTTTTATTTATATGGAGGTCAACAAAATTTCATTTTTATTTTATATGGAGGTCAACAAAAATTTCATTTTTATTTATATGGAGGTCAACAAAATTTCATTTTTATTTTATATGGAGGTCAACAAAATTTCATTTTTATTTATATGGAGGTCAACAAAATTTCATTTTTATTTTTATATGGAGGTCAACAAAATTTCATTTTTATTTTATATGGAGGTCAACAAATTTCATTTTTATTTTATATGGAGGTCAACATAATTTCATTTTTATTTTTATATGGAGGTCAACAAAATTTCATTTTTATTTAAATGGGGGTCTACAAAATTTCATTTTTATTTTATATAGAGGTCCACAAAATTTCATTTTCATTTTAAATGGGGGTCCACAAAATTTCATTTTTATTTTAAATGGGGGTCCACAAAATTTCATTTTCATTTTAAATGGGGGTCCACAAAATTTCATTTTTATTTCTATATGCGGGTCCGCGAGATTTCATTTTTATTTTTTAGATAGTGATCCACAATATTTCATTTTTATTTTATATGGAGGTCCATGATATTTCATTTTTAATTTTAAATGGGGGTCCATGATATTTCATTTTTATTTTTAGATGGGATCCCCTGAAATAGAAAGGCCTCAAAAAGTTTTAATCCACTGCTTTTATTGATTTATTCAATTTCTGGTAATAAAGTCTTTCCTCAAAAAATATTCTTTTTTACACATCAGTATAATTACTCTTCATAAAAAAAGCAGTGTACAAAGTCCAAAACAACTAAATTCAGCACAAACCAAATTTAGTGAGACCGACAGACCACACAAGGATTTAAGTCTGAAATTGGCATCCATTTCTGGCTTGTTTTGATCTCATTTGACTGAATTGTTTCTGATTGAAGGAAACAACCAAGGAGTCAATCAAATTTTTTACTTGATCCACCCTTTTGTAAACAAATTTAATTCCCATTCACCCCCAAATAAATTGAATATCAAATTACAAAACATTGTAGGTAGACCAAAATAACTGTCTTCCAAGTCATGTGTCTGTTGGTCATGTGATAATTCAACCCTTTCAAACTCTCTCTTTTGTTTCCAGCTTTGAACAGATATTTGTAGTCCTTGATCGTGAGTGAAAAGGATATATTTCTTGGCTCAGTTCATAGAACAGAATAAAGCCAATTAGTCTCCAACTTCAGAATAGTATTTAGTGCACCTTGTCACAAAAACCATGGAAGACACAGTAAGTCTTTTATAACCATTATTTCGTACTTTTTCATTATATTTTGTAACAGTTGGGGTCCCATATTAAATACATATGTTTGCAAATTAGTGAAAATTATTTCTATAAGTTTATAAAATCAAAAAAAGAAAATATGACAGGTTTCAACTGATAACACCTATTGGTTTTTGGTCCTCTCACATGAGCGAAAAGAACATTTCTAAGCTCAGTTCATAGAACAGAATAAAGACAATTAGTCTCGAACTTCAGCAAACATTTAGTGCACCAGACCATAGAAACCATGGAAGACCCGGGGACCATATGACCTTTAGGCACCCCTTTTGTGATCTCGTTTCATAAGGACATTTTTTTCATTTACACTGTCAAAATCCGGTTGTTTGTTAGGGGTAGTTTTATAATTAAAAAAAAAACTCTAAAAATTGTCTGTTAACAAACAACTGGATTTTGACAGTGTAAAATGAAAAAATGTCCTTATGAAATGAGATCGCAAAAGGGGTGCCTAAAGGTCATATGGTCCAGACCCAGAAAGTCTTTTCAAACCATTCATTGGTATTTCTTCATTACGTTCTGTTTGTTCATGTAACATATTTGGTGGGAACCCATGCTTTCAACATGACTTCGACTGTAACAAGTTTATTAATAATAGGTTTAAATAAGAATAAAATCATGGAGAATGTGATGTAGATAACTAAGGGAATTGTGACTTGAGTAGTAATATAGTTTCGGTTACAGATAGAGCTAGTGTTCTTAATAACAATTAAGTTCATTTCAAGTAATGCGCAAACACAATTAAGAACACATTTTATGATATTTTCGTGTTAAAACATGCAGTTGTATTGATTCAAACAAATTTGTATTTTCACTGTAGATATTCGGTGAAATGAGAATGGCCAACTAAAACAAACGGCTTCCTCAAAGTGAAACAAACAAGGGGAGATTACTCTCATTTATGTAGCTAATGTTCAGATTACCCAGCGCTGTTGTACTGCCATTTTGATGAGACTTAAAATACGCCTACTTTATTTCCTTGTAGCTTAATTCCAAACGATTGGCTGCTTGATTTGAATGATATTGTGGAGTTTTATAAATACCCTGTCATTCTGCAGTAGACTTTGCAACTATTCGGGTTTCTATTGGGTTACAATCGTTTGTTGCCATGTCTTCCCAATTTGACAGTAATTGGAACTTTGATTATTCTTCATATACAATTAGGAATTTGTGATTTGTTTTACAGTTTTGTCAGAATTAAGACTTTTTTTTTTCTTTATGATCCGATGTGAGTCAAGTTGTATGCATGACCTACTTTACATGAAACAATACTCATCAAATCCTGAGGTTTTTCAATTCAATGCTTTAACCATTGAGATACTTATCGGATTGTTCTGAACTTCATTTAGTAAATTTCTATACAATTAGGAATTTGTGATTTGTTTTACGGTTTTGTCAGAATTAAAACTTTTTTTTCTAAATATTAAATATGTATATATTAAATATGTATATATTAAATAAATAATACCATTTTTGTTAATATTTTAAATATGTATATATTAAAAATTAGCGCTATTACCCTTGGGAAAAGGTATGAATCCTACTCTCCCTCCAGCTATGGGTAAATAGTAGGGCAGACTGGGCTCTTTAACCTTGGTTAGGCAACCGGTCTAGGAGAAGGAAAACTCTGAATTCAAACCTGTTGAACTTCGCTTAAGAAATTGACCTTGTGTCACATCCTGCTCGTGCGGAGGGGTTGGTAAATATATATATATATTAAAAATTAGGAATTTGAGATTTGTTTTACAGTTTTGTCAGAATTAAGACTTTTTTTTTTCTTTATGATCCGATGTGAGTCAAGTTGTATGCTTGACCTACTTTCCATGAAACAATTCTCCTCAAATCCTAAGGTTTTTCAATTTCAATGCTTTAACCATTGAGCTACTTCTCGGATTGTTCTGAACTTCTTTATACAGTCGCTTTTCAAAACACTTGCACTCGCAGAATCCAAAGAACTTCATTGTTCCATTCTGAAGTCATTTTTGTTGGCAAAGAAGATACTATGTTGCTTTTTTTTTTCTGTTTTTTTTTCGTTTTCTTTTCTCTGTATTTTTTAATCTTTTTATTCTATCATAACAACCTTCATTATATTTGCCGGATCCTAAGATAAAGAAGCGTTGGAGAACCAAAGTGTATGTTGTGGAGATGGGGAGAAACATTTTCAGGTACAATAGCTTAATCTATAACCAGCATATTTACCTTGCTCAGGTGCAGTGTTAGAAGCAGCTTTCACTCCTTCTGACAATAATAACACTGAAGCAAATTTCTTTTTCTTTGTCTTATTCTGGGGGGGGGGGGGCTGATGTTTAATATGTCTATCAGTGTTACTCTAAATGTTGACTAACAGACAATAGTATTGATAAGCAACACATCAATGAATTTCTACTTCCTCAACAAGAAATGATGGATACCTATATGTGTGTGTGTGTGTACATGGGAGATCAGCTGACTAGCAAGTCATGATTGTTGTCTGTTTTCTTTGATTGAATAGCTAGATCAATCTCTTAAATAGTGACTAACTTACAACTTTATATATATATATATATATATATATATATATATATATATATATATTCTTTTGTATATACATTTACAATCAGCTGACTGACGAGTCAGGATTGTTGTCTATTTTCTTTGTTTAAGTAGCTAAATCAACCTCTTCTCAGATTGTGACTAAATTACAAACTATATATATATATATATATATATATATATATATATACATACACACAGCGATGTTTCAGAAAAAATGATATCATTTTATCATCTAATAACTTGTCCAACTGAGAATTGGTCAAGTTATTAGATTATGAAATTATATCAATTTTTCGGGTGAAACCTAGGTAGATAGTGTCTGACTTATGTAGGTCCTTGTAATTATGTTCTACTAAGTGTATTGAGCATTTTTTACATATATAACTTCCAGTGTTTTTTCTTTTGGCCACTACATATGATACTGATGATTATTTTCAGAAAGTACAGATGTGCTAGTCTTCTTTTTTTCCCCCCAAATCCTAGTATTTTTATTTTGAAAAACTGAGTTATCTAGGGGGTTTTCCACACCGGTAGAGATTAGAAGTAAAAAACAATATATATATATATATATATATATATATATATATATATAAATTTGTTTTGGGATGAAACAAAGAAATCACAGTGCTCAACCACAAATTTGTAAGAGCTTTATTTATTTGTTGAATTTTAAAAAAAAACTACCCAGGTTTCAGGTTATTTCACTATCGTCAGGTTGCTCAATCTCCTGGTGTTTATTTGAAGAGATTTTGTGTTGTTATCAACAACAGTGAAATAACCTGAAACCTGGGTAGTTGCTTATGAAAAACTTTTATATTTAAAAAATTCAACAAATAAATATATACATATATATATATATATATATATATATATATATATATGCATTGCACAACTATTTTCTTTTGTAGATCTATTGAAATTCATAGTAATGTCAAATATCTAATAAAAGAAAATGGTTTCACACTAAAAAAAATGCAAGAAGCAGATGATATCCTGAGGAAACTATTATGGATTTATACTAAGCAAATGATATACCGCTTTTGAAAACATACCTGCCAAAGCCAATTCTCTTTTTCATACCCTGGAACAGGCAGCAAGAGGCATTGGCCTCTGTGTGAACTCCAATAAAACAGAATTCATTTGTTTTAAACAAGATGGAGCCATCTTCACATTAAATAGCAAACCTTTGAAATTAGTCGACCACTTCATATAACTTGGTAGCAATGTCTCATCTACAGAATGTCATGCTAATATATGCATAGTAAAGGCATGGACTGCTATTGACATATAGAAATATGATCTATCCGATAGAATAAAATAGAAATTCTTTCAAGCTGTAGCTGTGTCAATACTACTGCAAAACACTTGGAGAAAAAGCTCAATGGTAACTACACAAGGTTGCTGCATGCTGTTTTGAATTATCTTGGCAGCCACACTCAACAAAATAGCAGCTATACGACCACTTACTTCCTATCTCACAAACCACCCAAGTAAGATAAACAAGACATGCTGGACACTGTTGGTGAAGTAAGGAAGAACTCATAAGGGACATTCAGTTGTGGAATTTTACTTATGGAGACACCAGTATTGGCCAAACAGCAAAGACTTACAACAACAGCTATGTGCAGACACTTGATGCCGACTTGAGGACTGGAAATGAGTGAAGAATTGATAGAGATAGGGAATCTGTGCTGTCATCACAACTTGATGAAGATTTGATGTATGTATATAAAGTCCCCTGGTGTAGACAGACTGTATCCAAGAAGTCATTAAGAGAGGAGGTAGTCAAACTAACCGAGGTGCTATACACCACCGTGAAGGATGCCTGGGAAAACTAGAAAGTCCCTGCAGACTGGAAGGATGCTCAACTAGTCACCATTTTCAAGAAGGGAGACAGACGAGCCCATGGCAACTACTGCAGGATCTCACTTTTGTCCATATCAGGAAAAGTTTTCACCCGCATATTGCTCAAGAGGCCATCAATCATAGCGGATGAATTTTTACCTGAAGCACAATGTGGGTTCCGTGCAAATCGGGGAACTACAGACATGATTTTTTTCCCTGAGACAAATCCAGGAGAAATGCATTGAACAGAAAATGCCTCTCTACATGATCTTTGTTGACTTCAAAAAAGCCTTCGACACAGTGAACAAACAAGCACTATGGGACATCCTTACGGAGATTGGGGTGCCCTGACCACTTCACCAAGCTTGTATCTGCTTTGCATACAGGAATGAGAGTATTGGTCAGTTTAAGGGGAGAATTCTCAGAGAAATTTCAAGTTGGGAGTGGAGTGAAACAGGGCTGTGTCCTTGCACCCACTCTGTTCTCAATTTTTCTCTCTATAGTCTTATCTGATGCCTTCACTAACTCCACCCAAGGAATATGGATACAGACTAGACCAGGGGCATAGAGACTCTACAGTTGCCATCAACAATAGACTCGATGCAGAGCTTGATCGAATTTCAAATGCTTCCAAAGCATTTGGTTGGCTGAAGAGGTGAGTCTGGTTCAACAGAGACATCTCCTTGAAAACTAAATGTGCTGGATTAAGGATAGTTGAATCAATACCTTTCCTAAAGGTGTTAGCACTATGAAATACAAACAGCCCCGTCCAGAATTTGAACTCTTACAACGATAACCGTTGCACAACAAGTGCTTCCAAATGTTATAAATAGAAGACAAACATTCATTAAACTTCCGTTATGTATTGGATATGAAGAGCATATTGTTTTTATAGAGTTTGATTGACAATGTCATACCAGAGTGACTTGTAACGGGGCCTCTCGTTGTCTTAGAGGATCACGTGTCCAGGCGACACAAGGAAATTAGAGTTAGAAGTAGTTGAGTTGAGTCTAGCGGCCGTTTTGGGCAATACACGTCTTTCTATCTATGCTCACCCCCCACGCAGGTGCGAGTCAACAATGTATTGAGGGTAAAAGAATTGTTTAATTATATATATATATATATATATATATATATATATATGTGTGTGTGTGTGTGTGTGTCCGTGCTGTTCCACGAGTTAAAAAGAGCAAGATGGTACTCAAAGAGAGACACTCTTAGACAGAGTGAAGTCCGTCTAATATGAAAAAGAACATCCCAGCTGGAAAAGACAAACTCCTGCCCGATACAAGAATAAGAAAAATCCGAACAAGATATCAAAACATTTCCACGTTGGGTGACTCTTGAATGATTTTAACCTTTTAATGTTCACTCAATATTTTGTCGGCTTACTGCATAAAGCAAATAGATCGAAAAGTTTTAAGACTTTCAACAATAAGAATATATAAATTGAACATGTAAAAATGAAACTGACCTTTGGTGTTTTCTTGTTTAACACAGATGTCAAAAAAGAAAGTTGAAACACTTACCTGCAAAACAGAAGAAAAGGAACGTATTAGCAAGATTATTATATTTCAATTCATACATTTTGAATCAGGAGTATGAAACTCAAAAGGGTTATTACGTCATAGGGGAAAGAAAAGAAACATATTTAGCAAGATCATTTGCAATGATAATTTCAATTTATACACTTAGATATGCCATAGTTCTTCTAGTTCTTCTCCTGTACGGAGCGGAAGACTGGACGACATACAAAAGCGGATGCCCATAGACTACATGTCTACTACATGCGTCCCTTGTGCAGTATATTAAATGTCAAGTGGTGGCAACATGTTTCAAACAGGACCATCCTGAAGAGAACTGGACTTCCTGGCATGCTGAAATACTTGTCCAACACACCTGAGATGGGCTGGCCTAAAAACAGACTTGGGGATGACAGACTGCAAAAGCAGATTCTGTACTTTCAACCAGAGACCGAATGAATTGGGATGAAAATGATTCACATGTGTCATCAAATCAGATATGATGGACAGCAATTGATTGATGATATATATATCTATATTATATATATATATAAAACTCAATTATTTATATATATTATTTCTTTGCAATCAACGTTGGTTTTTGGTTGATATTTAATTCATGTTTATATTATCTTATTCATTATTTTCACTGTTCTTATATTGGTACTTTTATCTTTACATTATAAAATATTCTTATTCATCTTATTTTTTCATTTATATACATACTTGTAAACAATTAGCCAGCCCAAAATCTCTAAAATAGTATACAACATTTGAAATCTTAAAATTAAAATTATTCAAAAACCTCCTTCATTGAATCGCTCCGCGACAGTATCTATTTCCCTCACCACCACAGCAACCCACACACGCCGCATGCTGACATTCACTCATCCTAAAAAATATGCACCGCGAAATACAATGCTCACGATGTCCGCGATTGATTGAATGTTACACATTCTATAAGAACATATGTATTATGTGTGTGATCAGTTATCCATATACATAACCTTTTATACTGGGCCATAAACACTCACACACATTTCAAAATACCGCCACATACGTACGCATACACATTTCATCCAATCTATCACAATCTTATGTCTATTGAATTTTTCTATGATTTTTTTTGCAATTTTTCCTGATTTTCTTGCATTTGTAACATCTTCACTCTGATGAATTGTTGATGCATGAAACCGTAATGGTTGTGAATGTTCCTTGTCCCAATAAATAGATATGTAACACCCTTTATATTATTTATTTTATATATATATAATATATATATATATATATATTATTCCCTTTTTGTTAATCACACACACACACCACACATATATATTCCAATTTTTGTAATCACACACACATGATATATTCCAATTTCAATTAATCACATGCACACATCACATATTATATTCCATTTTCACTAATCACACATCACCACCACCACACACATATATATATTCCATTTTCACTAATCACAACGACACACACAACCCACACACATATAAATATATTACATTTTCACTAATACATCACCAGCCACAACACACAGCATATATATATTATATTTTCACTAATCACACACACACACAGCACTGAATATTATATTTTCACTAAGTCAAACACAATCACACACAACATTATATATATTATATTTTCAACTATCACACACACTACAAATCACATATAATATATATTTCACTAATCACAGACACACACACACACACCAACACATATTATTATATTATAGTAAGGATTATGTTTTTCATGTATGTTTTTTGTATCACGTAAATATTGAGAGAGAATACCTTAAATATTGGATATGAAAGTGTATATTGGATGAAAACAGTTTAAGAACCTATGTATCACACAGAAGTGACTAAGTGCAAATTGTCTCCACGAAAACCTCTAAATGCAACCCACAGAAGGTTCTTTTATGAGCCTACCTAATTCTAAGATGTTGTGCAAAGGAACCAAATAAAAGCAAAGGTATTTCTCAAAATAAAGTGTTATATTCTATTTGATATTGTTGATTCATTTATGTAATATGTGCATATAATATGCGAAATCTTTTATGATCC
>CM042154.1:105497138-105517138 GCA_023376005.1 Doryteuthis pealeii
TCAGAGAGAGATTGACAAAACGTAAAAACAATCCAATTCTTAATTGTATAGAAATTTTACTAAATGAAGTTCAGAACAATCCGATAAGTATCTTCATGGTTAAAGCATTGAATTGAAAAACTCAAGGATTTGATGAGTAATTGTTTCATTGTAAAGTAGGTCATGCATAAACCTTGACTCACATCGGATCATAAAGAAAAAAAAAGTCTTACCATTCTGAAAAACTGGTAAACAAATATCAAATTCTAATTGTATATGAAGAATAATCAAAGTTCCAATTACTTGTCAAATTGGGAAGACATGGCAACAAACGATTGTAACCCAATATAGAACCGAATAGTTGCAAAGTCTACTGCAGAATGACAGGGTATTTATAAAACTCCACAAATATCATTCAAATCAAGCCGCCAATTCGTTTGGAATTAAGCTACAAAGGAAATTAAAGTAGGCGTATTTTAAAAGTCTCATCAAAAATGGGCAGTACAACAGCGCTGGGTAAATCTGCAACATTAGCTAGCATAAATGAGAGTCATCTCCCGCTTTGTTTGTTTCACTTTTGAGGAAGCGTTTGTTTTAGTTGGCCATTCTCATTTCACACCGAATATTACAGTGAAAATACAAATTTTGTTTGAATCAATACAACTGGCATGTTTTAACACGAAAATATCATAAAATGTGTTCTTAATTGTGTTTGCGGCATTACTTGAAATGAACTTAATTGTTATTAAAGAACACTAGCCTATCTGTTACCGATATATTACTACCAAGTCACAATTCCCTTAGTTATCTACATCACATTCTCCATGATTTTATTCTTTTTAAACCTATTATTAATAACTTGTTACAAGTCGAAGTCAATGTGAAAGCATGGGTTCCCATCAATATGTAATGAACAAACAGAACGTAATGAAGAAATACCAATGAATCGGTTTGAAAAGACTTTTCTGGGTTCTGGACCATATGAACCTTTAGGCACCCCTTTTGCGATCTCATTTCATAAGGAATTTTTTTTTCATTTACACTGTCAAAAATCCAGTTGTATTGTTAGCAGACAATTTTTTAGAGTTTTTTTTTTTAAATTACTCAAACTACCCCTAACAAACAGCCGGATTTTGACAGTGTAAATGAAAAAAAATGTCCTTAATGAAAACGAGATACAAAAGGGGTGCTAAAGGTCATATTGGTCCCCGGTCCTCCATGGTTTCTATGGTCTGTGCACTAATGTTTTGCTGAAGTTCGAGACTAATTGTCTTTTCTGTTTCTATGTACTGAGCTAGAAATGTTCTTTTCGCTTCATGTGAGAGGACCAAAAACCAATAGTGTTATCAGTTGAAACCTGTCCATATTTTCTTTTTTTTTTGATTTTATAAACTTATTAGAAATAATTTTCACTAATTTGCAAACATATGTATTTATTATGGGACCCCACTGGTTACAAAATATAATGAAAAAGTACGAAATAATGGTTTAAAAGCTTAACTGTGTCTTCCATGGTTTTTTGTCGACAAGGTGCACTAAATACTATTCTGAAGTTGGAGACTAATTGGCTTTATTCTGTTCTATGAACTGAGCACAAGAATATATCCTTTTCACGTCCACGATCAATGGACTACAAATATCTGTTCAAAGCTGGAAACAAAAGAGAGAGTTTGAAAGGGTTGAATTAATCACATGAACCAACAGACACATGACTTTGGAAGACATGTTATTTTGGTCCTACCTACAATGTTTTGTAATTTGATATTCAATTTTTTTTGGGGGTGAATGGGAATTAAATTTGTTTTACAAAAGGGTGGATCAAGTACAAAATTCTGATTGTCGTCTTGGTGTTTCCTTCAATCAGAAACATTCAGTCAAATGAGATCAAAACAAGCCAGAAATGGATGCCAATTTTCAGATTAAAATCCTTGTGTGGTCTGTCGGTCTCACTAAATTTTGGTTTGTGCTGAATTTAAGTTTGTTTTGGACTTTGTCCTGCTTTTTTTATGAAGAGTAATTATAACTGATGTGTAAAAAAGAATATTTTTTGAGTGAAGACTTTTTAACCAGAAATTGAATAAATCATAAAAGCAGTGGATTAAAACTTTTTGAGGACCTTTCTATTTCAAGGGGATCCCATCTAAAATTATAAAAATGAAATATCATGGACCCCCATTTAAAAATTAAAAATGAAATATCATGGACCTCCATATAAAATAAAATGAAATATTGTGGAATCACTATCTAAAAAAATAAAAAATGAAATCTCGCGGAACCGCATATAGAAATAAAAATGAAATTGTTGTGACCCCCATTTAAAAATGAAATGAAATTTTGTGGACCCCCATTTAAAATAAAAATGAATTTTTGTGGCCCCCATTTAAAATGAAAATGAATTTTGTGGACCTCTATATAAAATAAAAAATGAAATTTTGTAGACCCCCATTTAAATAAAAATGAAATTTTTGTTGCCCCTCCATATAAAATAAAAATGAAATTATGTTTTGACCTCCATATAAAATAAAAATGAAATTTTTGTTGACCTCCATAATAAAATAAAAAAAATGAATATTTTGTTTTTGACCTCCATATAAAATAAAAATGAAATTTTTGTTTTGACCTCCATATAAAATAAAAATGAAATTTTGTTGACCTCCAATATAAAAATAAAAATGAATTTTGTTGACCTTCCATATAAATAAAAAATGAAATTTTGTTGACCTCCATATAAAAATAAAATGAAATTTTGTTGACCTCCTATAAAATAAAAATGAAATTTTGTGGGACCTCATCTAAAGATAAAAATGAAAGTACCGGTGACAACCATATAAAATTTTAAATGAAATCTGGTAGACCCCAATATAAATAAAAGTGAAATTCATCAAAAGTATTTTAATGAAAATTACATCAAATATTTTCACATGAGTAATAACATTTAGTGAGAGGGATGTGCTTGCCTTGCTTGGCACAAAATTGTCAATTCTTGATGATATCTTTGATAGATACAATGCAGTTCAATTTGCACAACAAATCTACGTCTGTATTTGGTCATCATATTGCTAAGAGCTGAAAAATGCTGTTTCACATAAATATGATGTTGCAAAAGGTAGCAGCATTTTGACCGCTTTTTAAAAGGCAATAATGGATACTCAGAAGCCAAATTTGGGAGTGGTTGTTATTTAACTCTTAAAAGTCCTAATACCACCTCATTCCACCCAGCCGTAAGTCTCATTTGTGAATTGTGAAAACTGGAATTTTTATAACTGTGTACTAGTAACTAGAAGTATAATTTCTGATTCTTTTCACTAATGGGATAATATAAATTTTCAGACACCCTTGCGAATGACTGCGGTCTGCTGCTTGTGATTATAGTGGACCCCCTGTGGTCCTCCAGACCACATTTTGAAAACCACTGAAATTAAATCATGTGTTGAAAAATGTAGTTTTAAACATTTGAAAAAATGATAACTTGATTCATTACAAATAAGATTTTCATTATGGCAAAAACGATAATGATTAATTTTATTTACGAGGTGAAGTCAAAAGTAATACCATTTTGTTTAAGGACAGGTATAATTCCTAACACAAGAACATGTATCGTACATGAAAATCAACTGGTCCTCTGTGGATCACATCCTCCATATATGTCACTGTTTCTCTTAATAGTAATGTTCCACCTTCAAATTAGAGCATGTATCCCTGTCCAGTAAAAATTCTGTTGACTGTTCTTTGAGCAACTTCTTCACTACAAATTTTCCTCATCACTTGAATAATATTTGCCTCTCAAACCCTCTGTTTCTTTTGTTTTTTTGTTTTTTTTACCTTGGTGAGTGGAACTCTGCTAAAACACCCTCCTAACTAGCCCAATACTATTATTTAATCATATTTTTCAGAAATCTTTTAAAATGTTGTTGTAAATGTCTTAAACATTAGATTATATGTTGAATCTAGAAAAAAATCTATGAAATAAAGATTCCAAGAAGATTTCAAAAGATCAATTTATGGAGAATTGAATTAGTCTTTTAAAAGAATTAAGAAAATGGGGGGTTGTTATTTACTAAGCTTTATTTAGTCGGACATGTTGGCCTCAGATTGCTTACAATACCTTTTGGTTTCTTTGTGGGTTACATATCTATGTACTGAGCAATCTCCCCACTGCTTAAATTTTGAAACAAAAAAAAAATACTGTTGTATAACCATATCTTGGATATATTTGTGAATAAAAGACCTTAAATACCATGGGTATCGTGGTTATGGACCATTTCCACTCGTGGGTATCTAGGGCCCACAAGCTTCTTCAGACCACGTAATAGAAAAAGAAAAAAAAAAAAGAATTTCCACCAATAAAAAAGACACTCGAAAAGAAAAAAATACAATAAGATCGGCCCTAGAGGTGGGGGAAATGTATGAATATAAAATGAATTTGGCCATGTGCCTGTCTAAATAAAAGATATACGTGGTCTGAAGATACCCACGAGTGGAAATGGTCCATAACCACAATACCCATGGTATTTAAGGCCTTTTTATTCACAAATAACTTTGCTCTGTTTACAATAATTAAACATTGAGCTCTCTTATGGAACCTGAACTCTACAACAAAGTACTGGTAGAGAACAGGACCAGCCTAGAATCACTTTGTACCAAGAAACTTGGTACCACACCAAAGTATATATATATATATTTACCAACCCCTATGCATGAGCAGGATGTGACACAAGGTCAATTTCTTAAGCAGAGTTTCAACAGGTTTGAATTCAGAATTTTCCTTCTTCTTCCCAAGGTTAAATAGTGCAGTCTACCCTACTATTTACACATAGCTGGAGGGAGAGTAGGATTCATACCTTTCCCAAGGGTATTAGCGCTAAGTGAAATGCAATTACCACATCCAGGATTTGAACTCAGGGCGATGAGTCCATTTCCCATGACTTTAACCATTACACTATGCACTTACATTTTGGGTATATAATGAGAGAGACAGATGAGGGGGTGATAGATGAGATGATGAAGGGTCTTACTTGTTAACTCAGCTGCCATATTCTTCAGGGCTTATTTCTCCGGGTTGCTTTTTTCTTGTTTGTTCGGGCTCATTTCTTTGGGCTGGTCATTTGTTGTTTAAGGCTTGGTTGTTTTCTTATAAGTCTTCAATTTCAACAACCCCAGCCCACAAAGATTCAACCCGCACAGTGGAGAAATGACTCTCATAGCGAGCAGACTCGTTTTACAACTTAATAAGCAACTACTAAGTCTTACAGAAGATAAAAAACTTAACATTAAACTTCTTAACAAAGCCGCTACAAATAATACATTATTTATGCTGATGAGTTAAATGATTTGAAAAAGAACTAAACCTAAAATTTAATGTCTTTAAAGCTGGAGAAGCTGATTTAAAAGAAAGAAAAAAAATTACAAATCCATTTAATGCTCATGCTGAAAAAATAAAAATAACACAGAAGGAGGTACAAATGGAAATAATGGATCTTCAGAGTAATGAACTTCAATGGCCAAGAATTTCAAGACAGATCTTTATTACAGTTTTATGCAATTCTTCATGAAGAATACCCCCCCCCTGAAAAATGGTGGGCATCACTAGAAAGAAGAATTCACCATGTTTTTTGGTGGAATTTTTACATGTGAACAGAATTTTTTTTTCCCCACAAATAAAAGCCATAAAATGAAAAGCATGATCAAGATTGACAGATAACCAATGTGAAGACAATTTACGAGCTGCACCATCTTTGGTATTTTCATATTCCACTCCAAATATTGTGGAGAAAATTATCTCAAACACTGGATGTTGTACTGGATGGAATGGTAGAGTGGATTTTAATTATTTGTGTCTTTATTTATTTATTTATTTATCTATTATTTTGTTTTGTGTTTTTCACCTCATAGCTGTTGATGACAGTTTTGCCTAGGTGTGAAGAGATGTTGCAAAGAAGCCAGATCTACAATTAACATTCAGTATGTTATTTAAAGCACTGGCTTCCATATATATATATATATATGTGTGTGTGTGTGTTAAATGAATATGAAGCTTACTTTTATAATGCAGGTGTTTGTATGGTGTCTTCCATATATATATGTGTGTATGTTAAATGAATATGAAGCTTACTTTTATAATGCAGGTGTTTGTATGGATGTCTTCCATATATATATGTGTGTGTGTGTGTGTGTATGTTAAATGAATATGAAGCTTACTTTTATAATGCAGGTGTTTGTATGGATGTCTTCCATAATATATGTGTGTGTGTGTATGTTAAATGAATATGAAGCTTACTTTTATAATGCAGGTGTTTGTAGGGATGTCTTCCATATATATATGTGTGTGTGTGTATGTTAAATGAATATGAAGCTTACTTTATAATGCAGGTGTTTGTATGGATGTCTTCCATATATATATGTGTGTGTGTGTATGTTAAATGAATATGAAGCTTACTTTTATAATGCAGGTGTTTGTAGGGATGTCTTCCATATATATGTGCGTGTTAAATGAATATGAAGCTTAATTTTATAATACAAGTGTTTGTATGGATAGTGTCTTGGATTCTGCTACTATCACCATTAGGACAATACCTTTTAAAATTTGAAAGAGCAATAAATAAATGAATTAATTAATTCAAATGAGAAGAAAAAATATAACACTACAACCTACAATTCCCTGATGACCACCGGCGAAATGGTCGAAAGTGCTTGGGTAAAAAGTATGAGACAGTTTCTCTGACAACTGGATCTCAATTTATGAAAAACCACTAAAAGTCTAGAAAGAATACAGATAAAGATAATAAAGAAGAAATATTATGCTTAAACAATATATATATATATATATATGTGTGTGTGTGGAGAAAAGGAGACAAACACGCAATGTTGTACTGGATGGAAGTTTATTACTAGTGGTGATGTTGATGCTATAACGTTTCGATCTATCAGACCTTCTTCAGGATATGAGCTGAATTCTTGTATTGAAGGATTCACTTCTCTTACTGATGAGTGTCTTGCAGTCATGATTGGTGGTTAGCAGCTGATGATGTGGTGTGAATGTTTGGAAAGGTAGTAGGGTTTTTTGGATGGTTGTTGTGGTGGTGTTGGTGTCTATGGGGTCACGGAGTGGAAGTGGGGGGGGTCGTCTGTGTATAGTAGATGTTGGGTCTAATGTGTAGAAGTTATCCAGGTTATTCCCACATAACAGGGCAGGACTTAAAAAACTGCTCACTCCTCGTAGAGCCTTGCCTGCACGCGGGGCAGGGAGAGTGGAGATGTAGAAGTTATCCTCCAGATATAGAAACAATATGATACTCACCGTCGCAGTGGGGTTCTAACTACCGTTGAGTTAGTAGACAAAAACAACAGGCAAGCTGTAACTTAAATACAGTCCTTGCATGCTGCTGGCATAATGCAAAGTGATGGCTGAAGAGTGTGTACTTATCCATGTTCTTACTCACCCTGAAATCAACAGCCAATCAGAACTCAAGAAATGAACTTGCTTGAGTTCATAATGGAACAATCCAATGCTCCATATAAGCCACCTACCAAACTCTAGTTTTAGTCTTGCATTCATCTTGTAACAGAGTTGAATACTTTACACAAAATCTAACATAATGGAGATAGGAATGTGGGTCGTCTATGATTCGGAAATGGTAGAGTGGATTTTATTTATTTGTGTGTTTATTTATGATTTATTTATTTTTTGTGTTGTGTTGTTTTTCATCCTATAGCTGTTGATGACAGCTTTGTGTAGGTGTAAAGAGACTTCCACTCCAAATATTGTAAAACATTTAAAAGAAAATGTTCAATACCAAGCTTGTGACCAAAATTCCAAAGTGATTTTGTTGCATAAATCTGTTAGGATCGTCCTAACAAAAACATCCAGAGTTACTTCCCTTTACAATGCATTGTGGGTAGAAGACCAGGAGTAGAGGAGAGGCAGCCATAATACATAGGTTTATAGGCACTTTATTTGGTCTCGCACAAGTGTCAATTTTGGTAAAAAGCATTTGTGCTGCCTTGTATAAAATTAAACAATCATTTATTATACATACAAATCCATCTTTTAATTCAGTATCATCATTTCTTGTTTGTAAAAACACAACAAAATCTGTTGTACATATAGTATAACCATCAAGATTTTCTTTAGTTCTATGGTAATTGGAAAAGTGATTATATAGAAATGTAATATTTGTATTCAAGTTCAAATAAGAATAAGTTTCAGCTATTTTCTTCATTCTGTTGGGATTAAATCTCTCAACTAATACAGGACATGAGAGGTAATTTCATCCCGTGTCTACCAGGAGGTGCTAGGTGGCATAGCAAGTAGCAAACATAAAGGTGGAAGCACTAAAGATAAATTAAGATCTTTTTTTTTTTTTACTTGGATCAACATAGTAGCAACAAATAACAATTGTATCTATATTATCATCATCATCATCATCATCAACAACAACAACTAATATTTCTTTATGAACAGCAGCATTGATAATAAGTCAGCATCACCCCTGGTATGGATAAACTGGCACCCTGAATACTCAAAACACTCAGATAACATCTGAATAAACCTCTGCTTATTTGGCAGGAACACCCCCTTTTTTCATTATTGGAGCCATGGTTAACTCACGGTGTACAGCCTCAGGGTTTATGTATTTTCTGAGATGAGTCATGTCCTTTACTGAAGGCTTCTCACTGTAACCATCAAACACAATAGATACATTTGCCATACAATTTTTGTGTAATACATATTTAATATGTATATAGCAGATATCTTTAATGTAAGACCAGGATGCCAAATGATTTGATCTATAAAAAGCTCCTCCATCCAAAAAATCAGAGGGCAGTCTGTATTCTTGGCATTGGAGCTGGTTCCAAAATGCAATGTCTCAAGGATGTTACACAAGGTCAGTTTTTAAGCGGAGTTTACTCGTTTGAATTTTACCTCCTAGACTGGTTGCCATACCACTTTTAAAGAGCTCAGTCTGACCTACTATTTACCAATAGCTGGGGAGAGAATCATCAGTTTGTGCTAGTAACACAGATATCCATGACAATCTCTCGCCAACCGTCCTTCTCATTCATTGCCCTCTAGTCCTCTGTGCAGCATCTAGAGGTGGTCAATGTAAGTCTTTGCAGGATGGCCCACACTGGTGTACCCATGTGCTAGTTTCCACAGAAGAACATTGCTTATGAGTCATTGTTGCTTCTCCAGCAGTGTCCAGAATGTCTTGTTCATCTCACTTGGATGGTTTGTGTGATATGGGGTAGGTGGCAGTACAGCTGCTTTCTTGTGGGATGTTGTTTCTACAATTTAAGATTGCATGTAGCATTCTCCTGCAGCTCCCATATTCTCTAATAATATCAGCAAATTTTTATGAGATTATTATTTCTTTTAGAAATAGTAATATTGGTGGCATCAAAATGTTGGGTTTTTTTTGTATTTAGAAACCTAAACTAATTTCAACCAATCATAGCATATTATTTTTTCATTGCTGAATTGACTTAAGGGTTCTTTTAATTTTTTAATTTAATTAAAGCCCCAATATGCACTACATACCAAGAGAGATTTACAGTGAAACATATACTGCTAGAGTGTGTAGACTTTGATCTAGTGCAAACAAAATATTACCAAGCAAGTAATTTGAACAAAACTTTTCATGAAAATAAGACCGTCCAGGATTGTACTAAAAAATATGAGTAATTGATCAATAATTAAAATCTATACATATATTTGCTAAGGTCCAAGTGGTGCAGGCATACAGTGGCACTGAAGCCGTAGGAGAGAGAATAGTTAGATTCAAATTTTTCCCAATGGTATTAGCGCTATGTGAAATGCAAACAGCTTTCTCTAGTATTTGAACTTGTGTCATCATGGCTATTTCTTACTATGATAATCATTACACTATGAGCGCCTCTGTATGTTTTTTTTAGGGTTGGTAACACTTCAAATCAATCAATCATGAGACTTGTGATAAAAAGCAACAGAAATATGGAAACAAGATTAGTAAAATAAAAGTATTGATAATATATCAGACAATTTTAAAATATAAAGGATGTAAGTAGCTCAAGAAGAGCATAACATTCTTGTAGGGAATCAATATTTGTTAAAGAAGAAATATTGTTGATTTACTTGAGAAAAATCATTCCAATTTTTTTGTTTGGGAATCAAATATTGGTTACTTCCAAACATATTTTTAAGAATTACCTTATAGTATATTTTGTGGTCTTTTTTCGTAGAAAATCAGATGCCTGTAAAGAATAACTCAACAAAGAAAAATTCTGATTTTTCTGAGGTAATGTACAAACAAATTATATTGAAATATAATACTTATATTTACTATATAACTAAGTAAGTCTCAGCTTGCATAATTTTTTACTGAACAGTTATAGAATTCAAAGATTAAGTAATGGTTCTGTAAAAAGTTTGTGGAATTGTTCTTGTAAAAAAGCCAAGTCAAACTGATATGAGAGATCTGTATAGATTAAAATGTTCACTGTACACATCAGTAATCCTTTTCAAGACTTCTCTTCCTTCCTCCTCTCCCGCCCCATTAGAATACACCAACTGCACCTCTGCAGAGGAGTAAGACTCCCCCAATGGGGCCACCTGTTGGCGGTGGGTGGCGACCCATGATGCTTAAGGATAGAACCCAGGTGGTTGAGCAGTCCATGACTTGCAATACTCCACTTTGGCTTTTCTTGGGCTAGATGGGCAGCCGGAGAGGCTCCCTCTCATTAATTGGCTGGTCACATCAAGCCCTAGCACCTATATGATTGCCCCAACCCTTTTTATCATATGGGTGCTAGAAGGTGGTGGCTGAGAGTCTTCATGTTCTGGGAATGACGTTAAACTCTATCTGATGGTGAGGTTCCAGTTTGGGAGGTTTGGGAATGTGGAGCACCCCTTCATCACTATTGCTACCAGGTACACTCTGACCAGAGTGGTAGTACCTGTTAGGGTCCTATCTATGGATTAAATAGAAAAATGTGTTAATAGAATAAATTGAGTATTCCTCAAGAATGAATTTATTTCAAAACTTTGTCAGCATTAAATAACCCACCGAGGTTGATATGTAATAAACCAAACCAAATCCTTCCTCCTCTCAACACTACCTGTCTCTGAATCTGTTTACAATTATCTCTCTCTTGTTCTTCCTCGTAGGACAGTGGCCCTCAAATTGACACAGTACAGATGACACAATTTTATGGCAGTTAGTGGAATTATTACGCAAATCACAAGAGGTGTGCAGCTTGTGCCAGCCACCTTGCCCATACAGAGAACAATCTTATATGTCTTAGGTCAGGGGGATAGGCAATTTTGATAACAGGTTAACTCACCCAACCATGACACTGATTTCTTTGGATTGTTGGTCGAGTCTTTCAAAGAAATACATTAGCAACATTTCTATTTAAAATCTGTCTAGATGGCATACTACAATATATTTAATGAAAGAAAAAGCTTAACACCAAAAAAATAGAGGGAAAGGAGCAGATAATACCCTACAAAAATTCTTACAGATGCAGACTACACAGATGATCTAGCACTTTTTGCAAATACACCTGTTCAAGCTGAATCTCTGCTGAATAGCGTAGACTAGGCAATAAGAGGCATTGGTCTCTACGTGAATTCAGATAAAACCGAGTTTGCGGATGGAACTACACAAGGATGATGTGTGCTGTTTTCAACAAATCCTTAAAGCAGTACATCACAAAACAGAAGCTGTATGGCCACTTGCCTCCCATCTCAGAAACCATTCAAGTATTATATACCCCACATCTCGGGTATCTAATTGTGAGAGAGACAGAGTATGAGAGATGAGATGAAGAGCTCTTACTTGCTTTCTCTGTCTACTTGTTCCTACTGCTAATTCATTGGTCATTTCCTCATTTCCTGGGTTGCTCATCTCTTGTTTTAATGAATTAACAAGACTTTGTTCTTTTTTTCTTTTATTGAACAACCCCAGGATTCAACCGCACGGTGAGATGTGACTCTTGAGAGGACATCCCTCTCGTCAAGTCACTGGTTGTGACTAAACTAAAAACTTTTTCATGCCCTACTGGTGCATTTTTAGAGGGGTCAAGTAAAAGGTTATTACCTTCGAATAATGCTAACCATAATGGCTGGTAATTTTCCACCCAACCCCTGTTATTTTGGATCTAACAAACTCTGATTCAAAAATATTCTTACTACAATATAAAAAAGTATCAAAAATGTTCATGATTCCAGCCACAAAAAAGCAAGTTAAAAGTCCACAGCACAATTGAAGAAAGATGGAAAATTTCAAAGGATTTGTAATGTTGACAAATCCGTGGTGTTGTAGATCATATTAACCTCCGGAGATGTAGAAATCCAGATATTTTGTTTTTTCAATAGACAATATGAAGTAAATGGAAGTGAATTAAACATTTTTAGGAAAAAACAAATGATGTTATTAGTTTGCTGACAGAATCTGTTTCAACCTTTTAATAAAACGGTCTTCTTCAAGAGCGAAATATTTATGATGGAGAGACGGAATAAGTAAACCGTTAAAAACAGGAGGGGTACAAACGAACGTTCATGTTCGGAGCTGGAATTTTTTTTTTTTTTTTTTAATTTTGAAAATGGATATTCTGTGTAAAAAATAAAATAAATTTTATTTTTTAAAATCAGAAGCATTATAATCGAAAAGAAACCTCAAAAGAGTTTTTTTGTAAAAATATATAAAAAATGTATCAAAAGTATAAAAAATGTTCATGATTCCAGCCACAAAAAAGCAAGTTAAAAGTCTACAACACAATTGAAGAAAGAATTCATTGGCTATCCATAAATTATGTAACACAAGTAGGATGAACAATATATGCTGGGCACTACTGAAGTCAAAAGCGAGGTTTCCTTATGGACTTACTATTGTTGGCCGACCAGATTAGTGCAGACACTAGATGCTGTCCAAAGGACCAGCCTAGGTGTGATGGCCAATAGGGATGGATGGTGAGAGAGTCAAAGGATTCCAACTTGATGAGGATAAGTCAACACCTTCTTAGTTGTTGGAAAAAGGAAAATGCCTGAGAAATATGGTGGATGAAATAATTGCTGCTTATTGGTTACTTGTCTAGGATGTCTTGCTGAAGAAATAACTGCAGTGATATACAGTTAGATTTTAGGGACCAAGTAGACAATAAGCACCCTAGCTGGGAGCTGTTTTGAAAGAAACATGTTTTGCTTTTCACCGTAAACTCCCGGTTGTTAGTTTACAAACAGAGGATTTTTTTTGCATTAGAATTTCACTGTAAGATTTTTTTTAAATGTATATTTACAACCCAAAGGCACATTTTTATACTAAAATAGTTTTTGATTTTAATTTTTAAAAATATAGTTATTTATTGGTTACTTGATTAAAACCTTTAAAAAAGATTCCTATTGAATTAACAACATGAAATAATTTGTTTTAAATTTAAAAACGAAAACTTTAAACAAAAGATGCGTTTTTATATTAAAGACACATTTTATATTAAAATAGCTTTTATTTAATCAGAGAGAAATGCAGATATGTTTATTTAAATGAAAATAGTTTTTATTTACAAAATATTTTTTATATTTATTTAAATAAAAGGATATTGGGACCAAGTAACCAAAAAATAACTATTTTTTTTTTATTGAAATCAAAAACTATTTTAGTATAAAAACGTGCCTTTGGGTTGTAAATATACATGAATAAGCTTAAAAAAATATTACTGTGAAATTCTAATGCCAAAAAATTGTCTGTTTTTAAACAAAGAACCGGGAGTTTACAGTGAAAAGCAAAACATGTTCCTTTCAAAACAGCTCCCAGCTGGAGTGCTTATTGGTTACTTGGTCCGATTTTAGTCCTCAAAATTATATATGGGCCAACAGCCATATGCCGCTGTCTTTTTAGGGCATCTATAGGTAAAATATATTTGCTTAACAATGATTTGTATTTGATAGGAGCAAGTTGAAAACTTTTTTTTAAAAACTCTGAAGCAACAACTGCACAAAAAACTGAATATGAACATAATTCCCTAACCTCTATGAATAAATTAACCCCTGATGTGTTATGAATTTTAGTATGATGTGTGTTTTTCTTGATATATTTAAAAATTTTCTGTGATGAATAAAATAAAAAAGTATGAAATAAAACCAGAGTATACTGATTAGTTTGGAAAAGAGTGATTTGCATGGATTTCAGAAGATTTAAATTGGTTATTTTTGTTTTTATTTAACTTTTGAATATTTTCGGGAAAATTCAAAATCTAAGATAACTGATCCTGAAGGGAAAATTTTTCTTTTTAGAAAGTAATAAATATAATATAATAATAATATATAATTATAATATATGATTATAGATAATAATATAATTATATCTAATAATATATTTTAATATATATTTCAATATATATAATAATTTAATAACAATTATAAAATATATAATATATATCATAGTATATATAGTTATATATAATAATATATTTTAATATAATGATAGTAATAATATAATGATAAATTTCCTTCTAAAAATGTTGGTATATATATATAAATGTTCAATGAAAGTTTTTTCCTTTTTAGAACATTATTATTATTTCATCATTGATTGTGAGTTTTCACTCCAGCTAATGCTTGTGGTCTTTCATTAAGGTGCTGATTGACAGCAAGTCTCCAGGAATATCCTGAATATTCTGGCCATTCTTAGCAATGCTATTGTCTGCATGTCATTGATTCTTATTCTAATTTCCAATTCCTCTACTCTTTTTTTCCAAACCTTTGGGGACCCTTTTAAGAGCACCAACTACAAATGGTATCACCATCACCCTCATGTTCCACCAGATTTTTTTTTAGTTCTTTAGCAAGGGCTAAGTATTTGTCTACCTATAGATTTCTTTCATTTTCACTCTGGTCTGCAAGAACAGCAAAATCCATTGACAAGTTATTTTTTCTTTTTAATCGATACTAGGTCTGGTCTTCTGGCCAGGATTAGGTGATCTGTTTTTATCTCAAAATCATAAAGAATTCTTTAGGACAGATTCTGGTTTATGAATATATCAATCGTAGGATGGTTAAACGTTAATCTTGAGTACTTTTGGCACTATGAAGTGTCATCTTCAGGGGTGTATGTAATTGAGTGTAGTCTGTTTTATTTAAATATGGAATGTGGTTAAACTACTTTGTCATGCTGAAAGTACTTGGGATGAAAATTATGGTTCACTAATTAACAGATTCCACCCTGATATTAAGTGTGGTACAATGCACAGAAAATAATGAACTCCTGGGAATAGACGTTTTAAAAGTGGATACCCTGAAATTAATAAACTCTATAGAGTCCGAAAAACCTATCATTGGACTATGTTCGAGATACTAATCAGCGCAGGGCAGCGTCGTCAGTTATGCTATTAACTGGTTTCATAGGGGGCTTTCGGTTCTTCCAACATAATATCCCCGTCAGTCAGTCAGACCCCGTTAGAGACGATCAAACTCTAACTCGCTGCCTTTTTGTTAAACGCTAACAGAAAAAATGGCTTTATATAGAGTACGCCAACACAGTCCTCGGCCTATTTACCTCTGGTTGGCTAATTCTACAGCCAATCATTGTTTAGATTAGTTTTTATTAAAAGGATATAAAGCGAGTATTCGTCTCAAAGAAAATAAACAACGCAACTATTTTTAATCCCAAAAACTTGAAAGGATTAAGAAAAAACTCGTTAGATATGAGATGTCCATCTTGTTTAATATGCACAAGTATACACACACACAGTGATGATGATAGCTTTTTAATTTAGTGCTTCCTGAGACGCATGTATTTGATTTAAATGAGTCCCTGGGAAATTTTCATGGGTCTCAACTAAAGTTTCTTAAGAGAGTTTTTATTTATGAACAACTAAAGCTGTCTAACCCCGAGCTTGTACCCCATACAGTGTAATTTATTTCTAAGAAACTATTGTAATGTATTTATGGTTTGCTTATAAATGGTGGGGGAAGGAAAAAAACACTGGGACATATATGATTTTTCTGCGTCTTTTTAAATTTTAATACATCAGTGACACAGGACGTGTACCTATCATCATCTCTGCACACACACATGTAGTCATCCACAGACAACGTGTTTCAACGTTTTATGTCTCTTCAGTGTAGCTAGACTTAGCAACTACTTTTAGCTGGGAGTGAAACCCAACTTACTTTTCATCAGTCTGATTTCGTAATCCCTCGACCCTCATCAGCTGCCAGTAAGAAGCTGAGTTTTAACTGATAAATACGTACATCGATATATATATATATATATATATATATATATATATATATATACATACATACATACATATATATATATATATATATATATATATATATATATATATATATATGAATAAAACATTTTTAGAAAAAACAAACAAATGATGTTATAGTTTGCTGACAGAAATCTGTTTCAACCTTTTATTAAAGCGGTCTCCATCCAGAGCGAAATATTTGTGATGGAAAGACAGATTAAGTAAACCATTACAAAACAGGAGGGGTACAAACGAACATTCATGTTTGGAGCTGTACAACAAACTCTTTTGAGTTTCTTGTGGATTATAATGCTTCTGATTTTAAAAAAAATAAAATTCATTTTATTTTTATAACAAAATATGCATTTTCAAAAGGAAAAAAAAAAATTCTGGCTCTGAACATGAACGTTTGTTTGTACCTCTCCTGTTTTGTAACGGTTTACATGAAAAATGTTTTATTCATACTGTCAGATTCACTTCCACTTACTTTTCATATATATATATATATATATATATATATTATATAACGATCACTAGAGAGCTCAAATCTGTAACAGAGAGCCCTACTATATGCTAATGGTGAAAAATGTAAAGGGAATAGAAAAAACTTATTTTAAAGTCACAAATCAGCTCTGTCATATAATGAATATATAAGGGTGAGTCAAAAAGTAATGCCATTTTGTTTAGGACAGGTATAATAACCAACACAGGTACATGTATCATACATCAAAATGAAGCTGGTCACTGGAATAATGTTTGCCTTTCAAACCCTCTTTCATGAAGCCAAAGAGATGATAGTGATTATTCCAGTGACGAGGAAGTGAAATCTGTAGTGAAGAAGTGGCTCAAAGAACAGTCAACAGAATTTTATGTGTGCCAGGGATACATGCTCTCATTCGAAGGTGGAACATTGTTATTGAGAGAAATGGTGATTATGTGGAGAAGTACAGATGTGATTCGCAGAGGACCAGCTTCATTTTGATGTATGATACGTGTTTCTGTGCTGGTAATTATACCTGCCCTAAACAAAATGGCATTACTTTTTGACTATCCCATGAATAATTTTACCTTTTTTTTTGTGGGGGGGGTATCTTTTTATATTGTAATGCCAAAACCTAAAAGGAGGAAAAAAGATAGGGAATAAAGCATTTAAGTTAATGGTGGAAATGTTTTTCAAGGGTGAAGGTATAAAATGTCACTATGCAATAAAGAGAGGTAGACATTTTATATTTGTAATTTTTGTTGCTGGTGTTTTTTTTTTTTGGTCTTGTTCCTGAGAATCTGCAGACATCTTCAATAAAAGAGCAATGACCCAATTGAACAGTTTGCAGCTGCTTAGAGGATGAAGATTGACTGCAGTTAAGATTTTTCTGCTTTACTTAAATCATACACATTATGACATATGTACATTAATAGAGATAACTGGATACAGGTATCATTATTTTTATACACCTGAATGTATCTATAGGTACACACTTATGTACACGTATCCATATTTCCTGGCCCTCGAATCTGGTACCTTTTTTTTCCAAAATTAAATCATGAAAATCTATCCTTCAAGACTGTAATATTAGATTCATTCAAGGCCAGTACATAACTTTTTCTTTTTTTGTATTTTCTTCCAAAATTTACTGTTTCCTGGGCACAATGCTAAATTAGATCTAGTCGTGATGTTCTAATTCTAGAGCACTGGAGACTGTGGAGTACCGTTCCATTGCCATTACTTCCATGTCTTCCCTGAGCCAGAGTGATAGCACCTATTAGGGTCCCATCTATGGGTTAAATAGCTCAAAAATATCATATTGGTGCTAGAAGGCGGTGGCTGCGGGTCTACATGTCCTGGGAATGACGTTAAACTCTATCTGATAGTGAGGTTCCAGTTCTGGAGGTTTGGGGAATGTGGAGCACCCCTTCATCACCATTGCTCCCTGGTCTACTCTGACCCGGAGTGGTAGTACCTGTTAGGGTCCCATCTATGGGTTAAATAGAAAAAATGTATTTATAAAAAAAATTGTATTATCCATTAAGAATTGATTTATTTCAAAACTTTTATCGGCATTAAATGACTCACTGAGGTTGATATGCCACAAAACAAACCAATCAAAACTTTATCGGCATTAAATGACCCACCGAGGTTGATATGCCGTAAAACCAAACCAAATCAAACCAATCAAAAATATCAATAGATATAAAGAAAAAAATTAAGTCATCAGGGTGGCCTAAAGTCTGTATCAGCCAGACAGTGAGACAGTCACTAGTGCTAGACCAAGGAGATTGTTTTTATGTCTGAAGTGGAGCGCCACACCTACCATCAGCTCCTTACTTTACCACACAGATTCCTGTGCTACTCATATGCTGTGTTGGCGAGGGCTGGTATTGAACCAGAAACCTTGTGGTTCCTAGCCGCATGCTCTACGGACTGAGCTAAACCAGCATTTCACCTAAAAAATAAAGATATTTTTTTGTATTTAGTTTTTTTTTTTTTTTTTTTTTTTTTTACTGTTGTCCTCTTTTACTTGTTATATACACGTTTCAGGCAATGCGCCCTCTAAAATGTTGGGCATATAGTGATAAAGATGAGGACACCTGTCAAAAAAATCTTAATAATACAAATAATCAAGCTTCATTTAAAAAATTCGGACAAAAAATAATATTTTTTTGTTTCTGTTTTTATATATATATAATCATTTTACTTCTTTGTATTATCAGTTTTTGAATATGTTTTTAAAAAAAAATTTTTCTTAGATTAATTTTATTTTAGATTTATTTTTGTATTGATCGTTATTTATCAGTTTTTTTATTAAGTCTTTATTTTTTTTATTGATTTCATGTTTTAGTTTTCTTTTTTCTTTTTCTTTTACTTTTTTTATTTTTACTATTTGCTCTCTTTTTTTATGCTTGGACTTTTAGATTTATTTATTTTGTTTACAAAGTCATTCTTTTAACATTTATTTTATGTTGAAGTCTTTACTCTCATACCTTCCTTTTTTTTTTTTGTTTCTCTTTGTACATGAGAAGTGTTTTTATTCTTTTAAATTTCCGACTTGTACTGTTCAATTTTTTTGTTTTTGTTTTTGTTTTACTCTCTGAAAAAGAAATAAAAAGAAATATCTGAAAACATTCCTCTCTTAATGACTCTGATTGTAATTCATTGGATTAATGGCCTGTGAAACATTTTAGATTTTTTGAAGACATTTTCCTTTTTCTTTTCTTTTTTTTTTCTTTTTATTGAACATTTTTTATTATTGATTTTTATTTGAAAGTTGATTATTCAATATCAAATGGATTTTTTTTTCAAGTCAGCAAAATAAGAGCAGACATTAAAATATTTTAATTCTCTAACCTGAATAGTTTTCTTTTTCTGAAAGATGAATGCACATTACCAGAATTTGCACTAAATCACTAAATGAAACAAAAAAAACAAAAATGCTGATCTATTTTTCTCAAAATCACATGAAAAAACATTTCAATATTTTTCTGACATTTATATTTAAAAAAGAAAAAAAGAATAGTTTTTTAATCTATTAATAATGGAGATTTGGTCTCAATTCATCTGTAACCAAAACTACTTATGCCACATTATCCAAAATCCTTAATACATAGAAAAAGAACAACTTTGTATTATATACACACAAAAATTTGAGTATGCGACTTTAGACGCTCCTTATTGTTTTTAAAACCAGTATTTAATAAATACATGCCAAATATTATAGTTTGTTTTATCAACATATATTTAAAGTCATCTAACGTATGGAGTTTTACAAGAAAATTATTCAAAAACCAGA
>CM042154.1:105522138-105526896 GCA_023376005.1 Doryteuthis pealeii
GTGTGGTGCTTCACCTCCGCATAAAACAATCTCCCTGGTCTAGCACTAGCAAAAAGGGCATAGACTCCCTCGCTGTCCGACTGAAACTGACAACAGACCACTCTGCCAAGTTTACTTTTTTTTTTACTTACTTTATAATTATATATGAATATATTTTGGATATTTAAGAAAACATTTTACATTCATGTCAAGCCCTAGCACCTATATGATTTTCCCAACCCTATTGCCCTTATGGCAAGCCCCAACCCCTTTTTATCATATGGGCGCTAGAAGGCTAGTGGCTGCAGTTCTACATGTCCTGGGAATGACGTTAAACTCTATCTGATGGTGAGGTTCCAGTTTTGGAGGTTTGGGGAATGTGGAGTACCTCTTTATCCCATTGCTCCCTGGTCCACTCTGACCCGGAGTGGTAGTACCTGTTAGGGTCCCATCTATGGGTTAAATAGAAAAATGTATTTATTAAAAAAATTGTATTATCCATTAAGAATTGATTTATTTCAAAACTTTAGCGGCATTAAATGACCCACTGAGGTTGATATGCCGTAAAACCAAACAAACCAAACCAAACCAAACAAACCAAACATTTTACATTCAGGACAAGTTTTATCCACAGAAAGACTAATCAAGTAGATTTTGTAATAATGTTTCAGTTGGTATTTATCTTCATACATAAACAAGGTAGACAAGACAAATGCAGTAAGGATTTATCAAATGCATATGACAACTTTCTAGGTTATTTCCTATAACTCCAACATAAACAAAGGGGAACCACTCTTGACTGATAAATTATTTATTTATTTTCCCATTAAACTAACCCTAGACCCGTCTTCTTTTTTCCTAGTAGATCAATGAATAAATAAATAAATAATTTATCAGTCAAGAGTGGTTGGAGTTATAGGAAATAACCACTTTCTATTTATATGTTGTAGTCATTAGCCTGTATTTTCTGGATTGATCCTTACTCAATAGAATACAAATTCATCTTCTGAAAGGTTTTAGCTATGAGAATCTAAATTTTAGAATACTGAAATTTAACTCCAAATTTGTTGATAACATTGGCTTAGTCTAATTCATCAAGTTGATTTTTACTCACTCAACCAAGATGTATTAGTGTGAGTCAAAAAGTAATGCCATTTTGTTTGCTTCCCAACCCTCTTCATGGGGCTGAAGAGATGATAGTCTGAAGAAGGTTTGAGGCAAACATTATTCCAGTGATGAAGAAGTGAAAATCTCTATGAAGAAGTGGCTCAAAGAACAGTCAACAAAATTTTATGGGGCTGTCCTTGAATCAATCTGGCAGAGTAGGGGATGCTTCAACCACAGTAAGTATGAAAATATATCTATTCAAAACCAACCAGTACCTCACCCAGTTGACGATCCTCAAGTTGCCTGGCAACATAATTTCATGTTATCTTCATGCACTAAATATAAGAACTATTATGGATTAGATATTTACCCAAACCCTGCCCTGTCATCTGGGAACAGAAAATAGACCAACTGCACCTCTGTAGATACTTAAGGATGGAAGCCAGGTGGCTGAGCAGTCCATAACAAGCAATACTCCACTTTGGCCCTTACTTAGGCTAGACAGGCAGTCAGAGAGACCCCCCTTCCAATCAATCAACTGGACATGTTAAGCCCTAGCATCTATATGATTGTTCCAATCTTTGCCCTTATGACAAACCCCTAAACCTTTTTATCATAGATGTACTAGAAGGCAGTGCTGAGGGTCTTAGTGTCCTAGGTATCATCTTACGGTGAAGCTCCAATTTTGGAGCTGTGGGGAGTGTTCATACTCCTTTCTTCACCATTACTCCCAAGTCAACTCTGACCTGGAGTGATAGTACCTGTTAGGTCCCATCTATGGGTTATATAGAAAAAATGAGTTTTAAAAATTGAATTAAAAAAAAAAAATTGAATACCCATCAAGAATGAATAAAAGCAAAATGTCTTCGCATGAAATAACCCAATAAGGTTGATATGCCATAAAATCTAACCAACCAATCTTACCCAAGCCATTTACTATGGATAGGATGCAGCTCAATGTTGCAAGTATGGGGAATCCAGTGAGGATTTAATTCACTATTCAGTAGTAATGGATCTGCAAGACTAGCTTGCTAATCATTACACCATGATGAGATGCCCTGGGACAGGAATAGTACATAATTTTAAGCTTGTAGGGTAGGCAATTTAATAGCAAAGAAATATATTAACCTACTCCTTCACCAATTTGTACTTTGAATTTTTTATTCGCTGCATATATTTTCTTATTTGGAGTAGATTTTGTCATTTTTTTTATCTTTCCCTTTTTTTTCTAAGCGTAAAAGAAAGATCTTGTACCTTTAAGCCATATCATGTTTCTCCTCCTCGGTTAGGAGAGCTCTAGTCCATTTGTTTTCCTCCATTTTCACTCTTCCTATCTGTGCACTGATTACAACCATCTGTATATTTCAGACACACTTTATTAGTCTGCATTGGGTCACATTCTTATTATGCACATCCAAGGCTTCTTTATTTACAAAGTTGTTGCCAGTGTTATATGATGATAATGATAGAATCTTTCAAACTTAACTATAGAAAATGTTGAATCCTCGCCAATTTTTTTGAGGCAGTGAACTTAAGTTCATTATTTATTTTGGTCTTGGAGAGAGCAAATATTTAAACAAATTTTAATCCTCTCAATACACCAATAGTTTAATATTGATTTGATTTCTAATGGTTGATGTTGATAAATTAATGCCATTATCTTATATCAAAATTTGATCAGCAATATTATATATATACTAGTAAAAACACGCTCTCTGGGTGGTGTAAAAATTTATTTTTGAAAGATAATGCCTGTGTGGGTTGGAATTAATAATTTAAAATCAGAGGGTTTTTATCATAAGTAAGTAAAATTATTTATAATAAAATCATCAAAATTTATTAAAGGAGTAAAAAAAATAAAACAATTTTAAATGAAATTTACGCTTCTAACCCCCCCCCCCTAAACTCAAATAAAATGCTGCATGCATCGAATAATCATTAATTAATTATTTTTGAAATATTTTACAAATTAAAAATTAAACCCAAAATTGTAATATTTATTTATTGTAAACTTTTTAGTTGAACTTCTTGTAACTGAAAAAAGGGCTAAAGTAAAAATAATTTTAAAAAATTGATAAACAACGTTTCACAATTTTTTTTCCATTTTAACAGTAATACAATTTTTTTTATTAAGGTTCAATTATTAGTTTTAAAAAAAAATATATATAGTGTCAAGGAACATTATAAGCGAAACAGGCTTTTATTTATTTTATTACATGATAATAGGTTAAATAACTATATAGTTTAATAGTAATAGTTAAATAATATATAGTTTCAAGCGAACTAATAAGAGAACAGCTTTTATTTATCTATTTACAATAGTAATAGTTAAATAATATATAGTTTCAAGGAACATGTAAGGAACAAGCTTTTTATTTATTTATTAATGATAAATAGTTAAATAAATATATAGTTTAATAGTTAATAAGTTTCAAGTTAATAATACATAGTTTCAAGGAAACATATATAGGAACAGCTTTTATTTTACTTCTATTAATAGTAATAGTTAAATAACTATATAGTTTCAAGGAACATATTGAAGGAACAGCTTTTACTTTATTTTTCTTAATGAAATAGTTAAACGAATATATAGTTTGTAATACAGTAATAGCTTAAATCTAATATATAGCTTTTAAGGCAACCCATTATTTAAGGAACAGCTTTTATTATTTTATTTTATAGTTAATTAGTTAAATAATATATATGTTTCAAGGAACATTATAAGATCAGCTTTTATTTATTCTAGCTTAATAGTAATAGTAAATAATATATAGTTTCAAGGAACCATATAAGGAACAGCTTTTATTTATTCTATAAATTAGTCAATAGTTAAATAATATATAGCTTCACAGCGAACATATAAGGAACAGCTTTATGGTATTTTATTTAATAGTAATTGTTCTTTATTTTATGTATGTATATGATTTTCGTACTTGTGACATAATTTTGGTTACCAGACAAATAGAGATCAAATCTCCATTATTAATAAGAAATATAATTTATTAATTATTCATAACATAGTTTGCCATATATTTTAAAGTAAAGGGCTGCTCAATATCATTGATGGAGCATGTATAAAACCAAATGTGCTTTGATAACAGTCCAGTTCTTGCTATCTGATTTTTCACAATCCAAGGTTTAGGTGAAAATTGCTGAATAGATAATATGACCAAGCATCACTTGAACTTTGTTTTTTGCTACCTTATCACTTAGTACTATCGGTAATACTACTATATATACTATACTATATATATACGACATCCGAATCATGTGAATATAATACAAGTGTCCGGTATCAATTATTTCAACTTTGTATTCGTAGAGGCCATTAGCCCGAAGATATCATATTAACAGAACGGAAAAGAAAGACTATCTGAAAGGAAGAACGAGTGTTAGTCAAAAAGTAATGCCATTTTGTTAGGATAGATAATTAAATTTTACCAACACAGGGAACATATATCATACATCAAATGAAGTGGTCCTCTGTGGATCACATCCCTACTCCTCCCATAGTCCCACCTGGGTCCTCTCAATAGCAATGTTTCCACCTCCTCGAATGAGGAGGCATTGGTTATCCAAGCCCCTATCATTAAAAATCCTGTTGATTCCCTCCTCTCCACAAACTTCACTCAGAACTCCGGTGATCAATGTCATGGCGAGCTGGGGTAGGCC
>CM042154.1:105526996-105619496 GCA_023376005.1 Doryteuthis pealeii
AGCCACAGTCAGTTGAGTTTAAGTCATTCTATATATAAAACAAAGAAAGCCCATGGAAAGATTTCATTTTGCTGTCATAATTAGTCATTGGTTATCTTCTTATAAGATTTAGGTTACAAAATAAAATCATTAATGTCAATACAACAAAAATTCTAATCGAGAGAGTCATTAAAATATTTATATTAATATTATCCATATATAATATATATAATTGTTATATTATATATCGTGTATATATATATATCATACATGACTACAATCCGTGAGTGTGCATGTGTATAGCATGTATGTTATGGTGTGTGTGTGTATATTTAATCCTGTGTACATGCATGTATGTATGTATGCTATACATATCATATTCCCTGTGTGTTGCAATAAATATTCTGTGCGTATACATACATATATATCTTGTTAATCCCGACTTTTGATCTTGCATTGATCTAGGGTGATTTAAGAAACATCTACTCCACTAATTTAGTTTTTATTAAAGATCATGAGATGGTATAAGCATTCTATAGAAGTCCTTCTTTTTTGTCCTTTTTCTTTTACCTGTCTTCCCTCTCCCCCCCCCTCCAACGCTATTCTATCTGTTGTGCTCGTATTGCAAAAGATCTAATACATTTCGACAAGTTTTTTATTGTTTTTTAATTTTTTGCCTTTTTTCATCAATAAAAGCTGCATGATAGCAGCTGCAATCCTACCCCCCCCTTTCGCTTTTTTTTTTTGGAGGGAGGGCGGCTTTTTGGTTTTCTTAACGCTTTGGATGCAATGGTGGCCTTGATTTCAGATAAGCCTAAACACACGTCATCTGTTCGGGGACGAAGTATCTGTAGTTTTCTTCTGATTCTGTGCATAAAGGCCAAAGGGTTGATGATAGATGATTGCTGACGGTAATTTGCTTCAAATTTATTCGCAGCTTAACACATATATGAAGATTTTCAATTGGCACAAATCACTTCTTTATTGTTGCCATCATTTTTCAATCAGAAAGACAACTTCAGTTGTTTCAAAACTATAACGCAATTTAAGTATATTTTTTTTTTCTTGTTCCCGATTTAAAGATTTTTTTTCAAAGGGTGAGCTCAAAGAAGTATGCCATTATGGACCATATTAACCTTTTGGCACCCTTTCGCGATCTCGTTCATAAGGAATTTTTTTCATTTACACGTCAAAATCGGTTGTTTGTTAGGGGTACAGGTTGTAAATTTTAAAAAAAATAAAAACTCTAACAAGAATCGTCTGTTACAAACAACAACGGATTTTGACAGTGTAAATGAAAAAAGTCTTATGAACAAGATCCAAAAGGGGTGCTAAGCCATATGGTCCGGCATTTTATATTAGGACAGGTAATTATCAGCACAGGAACATGTTAATACATCAAAAATGAGCTGGTCCTCTTAGATCACATCCCTTTCCCATAGTCCTGAGGCCAAACATTATTCCAGTACAAGGAAGTGTATCCTGTAGTGAGAGTCTAAAGAATAGTCAACAGAATTATATAGGGCGGGATACATGCCTCATTTCGAAAGGTGGAACATTGCATGAAGAATGGTGACTCTATGTGGGGTAGGGATGTGATCACAGAGGCCAACTTCTGATGTTATGATATAAGTTCCTGTGTGGTATTATCTATCCTAAACAAATGATTACTTTTGACTCACACTCGTCTTCTTCAGATAGTTGCTTTTCCGTTCTTTATAATATTATCTTGGGCATGGCCTCGTACGAAATAAAGTTGAAATAATTGATACAGACCTTGTATTTACAATAGATTGGTGTATATATATATATAATATATTATATATATACATATACAAAGATAAGGAGCAAAAACAAAGTCAATGAGCTGTCATTATTATCAGCAATTTTCAAACTAACACTTGGTTTGAAAATCAGATAGGCAAGAAGACTGCCTGTTACAAAGCACCATTGGCTTTAAATACATTCTCCATTTCATGATATTGAGCACCTTTATTTAAATAAGCCACTATGTTACGAAATTAATATAGATATTATTATAGGAAGATTTGAGTACAATTTGTCTGTAACCAAAATTATGTCACAATACAAATCACCATGACATAAAATAAGAACAATACTGATTAATAAAATAAATAAAGCTGTTCCTTATATGTTCTGAAACTATATTATCTACTATTACTGATTATAGAAATAAGCTGGTTCTTAATGTTCTTGAAATATTATTATTAACTATTACTATCGACTAATATTATTTAACTATTACTTATTAATAAAATAAAAAAGCTGTTCCTATAGTTCCTTGAAGACTATATATCATAACTATTACTATAATAAATAATAGAAAGCTGTTCTTATTTGTCCTTGAACTAATATATTAACTATAATATTATAAGATAAATAAAAGCTTTCCTTAATCTCATTGAACTAATTTATTTAACTTTACTAATCAAATATTATTATTAATCTTTATCATTAATAAATAAGTAAAGCGTTCCTTATATGTTTCCTTGAAACAATATATAAACTATTACTATTAATATATATTTAGTTACCTATTTCTATAAAATAATAAAAGCTGTTTTATATGGTTCCTTGAAACTATATTTAATTTAACTTCTATTAAACTATATATTATTAACTATATCATTAATAAAATAAATAAGCGTCCTTATATGTTCCTTGAAACTATATATTATTTTTTTTAAAACTATATAATTGACATATATAAAAAAAATTGTATACTTTAAAGGAAAAAAATTTGGAAATTGTTATCAATTTTAAATTATTTTACTTTTAAGCCTTTTTTCAGTTACTAAGTTAACTAAAAGTTTAAATATAATAGAATCTTACAATTTTGGGAAATTTTAATTTGTAAATATTCAAATATTTAAAATTTAAATGGGGATTAAATTTAAAAAGGAAAAATGCATGCAGCATTTATTGAGTTGGGGGGGGGGGGTTAGAACTTAAATTTTATTTCAATTGTTTTATGTTTTTTTTTACTCCTTTAAATAATTTTGATGATTTTTATTAATTTTACTTATGAAAAACCCTGATTTTAAATTATTAATTCCACCACAACAGGCATTAATCTTTTCAAAAATAATTTTTACACCACCAGAGAGCGTGTTTTTACTATATATTATAATTGCTGAACAATTTTGAATATACAGAAATGCATTAATTTATCAAATCTAACGATAGAAATCATCATATTAACTATTGGTGTATAGAGAGGATTAATTTGTTTAAATTTGCTCTTTCCAGACCAAATAAATGATGAATAAGTTCTGCTCAAAAAAATTGGCGAGATTAATTTCATTAGTAAAGTTAAGAGTTCTATCATTATTATCATATAAACTGCAACACTTTGAATAAAAAGCTCTTGGAAGTGCATAATAAAAATGTGACCCAATGCAGACATAAAGTGTGTCTGAAATATACGATGGTTGTAATCAGTGCTCAGATAGGAAGAGTGAAAATGAGAAAACAAATTGATTAGACTTCTCCTAACGAGGGGGAACATGATATGTGTAACGGACTAAGATTTTCTTTTAACGCTTAAAAAGGGAAAGATAAAAATGACAAAATTTAACTCCAATAAGAAAATATTGCAGAGAATAAAATTCCAAAGTACAAAAAATTGGTGAGGAGTAGGTAAGTATTTTCTTGCTTTAAATTGCTACCCTACAAGCTTTAAATTATGTACTATTCCTGTTCCCGGGCTCTCATCATGTGTTGATTAGCAAGCTAGTCTTGCAGAGCATTATAACTGAATAGTGATTAAAATCTCACTGATTCCCCTATTGCAACATGAGGCTGCATCTATTCCATGGTATGGTTTGGGTAAGATTGTTGGTTAGATTTTATGGCATATCATCAACTAGTGGGTTTATTTCATGCCGAAGACATTTGTTTTATTCATTCTTGATGGTATTCCATTTTTTTAAAATTCAATTTTAAAAACTCTTTTTTTATAATAACCATAGATGGGAAACTAACAGTACTATCACTCAGGTTAGATTGACTTGGGAGTAATGGTGAAAAAGAGTTGAACCTCCCCACATCTCCAAATTGGAGCTTCACCATAAGATGATACCAGGACACTAAGACCCTCGTGCACTGCTTCTAGTAAATCTATGATAAAAGGTTTAGGGGTTGGTCATAAGCAAGGATTGGAACAATCATATAGATGCTAGGTGCTTAACATGTTCCAGTTGATGATTGGAAGGGGTTCTTGATGCCTGTCTAGCTAAGTAGGCCAAAGTGGAGTATTAGCTTGTTATGGACTGCTCAGCCACCTGCTTCCATCCTAAGTATCTTCAGAGGTGCAGTTGGTCTATTCTTTCTGTTCACAGCGACAGGGCAGGGTTTGGTAATACAATTCCATAATAGTTCTATATATTATGCATGAAGATAACATGAATTATGTTGCCGGGCACTTGAGGATGCTCACAGGGTGAGGTAGCTGGTTGGTTTTGAATAGAATATTTTTTATACTTACTGTGGTTGAAGCATCTCTACTGCTGCAGATTGATTCAAGGACAGCCCCATAAAATTTTTGACTGTTTTGAGCCCTCTTCATAGAGATTTCACTTCTTCATCACTGAATATATTTTGCTCAAACTCTCAGACTATCATCGCTTAGCCATGAAAGAGGGTTTGGGAAGCCAAACAAATGCATTAGCTTTTGACTCACACTAAACATCTTGGTTGAGTGAGTAAAAATCAACTTGATGAAATAGACTAAGGCAATGTGATCAACAATTTGGGTTAAATTTAGTATTGCTAAAAATTAGATCTCATAGCTAAAACTTCAGAAAGATGAATTTGTATCTATTGATTAAGGATCATCGCAGAAATACAGCATGAACTAAAACATGATAAATATGAAGTTGTTATTTCCGAAAAGGTCCAAATACAACAAAGGGGAACCACTCTTGACTGATAATTATTTTTTATTTATTGATCTACTAGGAAAAAAGAAGCGGTCTAGGGTTAGTTTAATGGGAATAAATAAATTATCTTTATCAGTAGAGTGGTTCCCCTTTGTTAGTTGGAGTATGGAAAATAACTAGAAAGTTGTCATATGTGCATTTGATAAATCCTTAGCAATTTGTCTTGTTACTTGTTTATGATGAAGATAATCAACTGAAACATTATTCAAAATCTACTGTTAGTTTTCTGTGATAACTTGTCGCTGAATGTAAAATGTGGTTTGTTTGGTTTTGGCATATCAACCTCAGTGGGCTCATTTCAATGCTATCGATAAAGTGAAATAATCAATTCTTAATGAATAATAACATTTTTTATAAATACTTTTCTATTAACGCCATAGAGTGGGAACCCAAAGGTACTACCACTCTAAAAAAAAAGGGTACAGAAGTGGGACCAGGGAGCAATGGGATGAAGGGGTGTCCTTCCCCAAGACTCCAATGGAATGCCTACCATCAGATAAGAGTTTAACGTATCCAGACATGTGAATGTCAGCCACTCAGTCTAGCGCCCAACTGATAAAGGGGTTGGGGCTGCCATACAGGGCATATGGGTTGGGAAAAATATATAGGTGCTAGGGCTTGACATGAATGTAAATGTTTTCTAATTCAAAATTATATACATAATAATATAAAGTAGTAAAAAAAAAGTAACTTGGCAGAGTGGTCTGTTTCAGTTTAGTCGACAGAAGGAGTCTATGCCATTTTTGCTAGCCAGACCAGGAATTGTTTATGCGGAGGTGAAGCACCACAACCTACCGCACCCCCCACTAACGTAAGATCAGGTTACCTAATCTGTGCTAACCATTACGCTGAGTTGATGGGCGTATCCAACTCAGAACTTGAGTTTCCGACAGGTGCCTCTCTCTCTCATCATATATATATATATATATATAATAACGATTTGGTTTTTGTTTAATGACTATGTCGACCTTCATGGCAATCATCCATGTAGAAGAAGTGATAATTAACCATAGCTGGGGGATGAGGGGCTTATACCTTTTCCAGGGTATTAAACAGGAAGTGAATTAGCATAACTGGAATTCAAACTTGCTTCTACATGTTGCATCCACAGTCCAGCCACTATTGCATGGAAGCTCCGCCTATAATATATATATCTGTCTTCCTTGTGTAGGCAATAAGACCCAAGCCTCACTATTGTACTAGGTAGGGGCTTGGTTGGCGTGTGATTGATGGGCTTTGTATAATTTCATTAATTTTTTCACCCCCCCCCTTCTTGCTCTAACCTATTCATATCCATTCCAGACTTATTTAATTTCTATTTGATTTTTATTCGTTTCTGGTGAAACTTGAAAGCACACACGAAAGGACTCTAGTTTTATAATCAATAAACAACTTTTCACCTCTATTTCCTCCTTTTGTTCCCTCATTGTGTAGATCAACAATTACATGAAGTTAAATATATATATAAATTAGCCTGACAAATAATTCATTATATATATATATATAATAATTATTTAGTATAATGTTATTCTCTATATAATATCGGTTATTTTCCTAGTGGTGACATAGTGATCAGAAAACAGAACCCAAATTATTTATTTATTTTCCCATTAAAATAACTCTAACCCCGCAACCCTAACCTTGTTGGACTTAAACTTAAAATTTTTTTTAAATTAACAGTTAATTTACGAAAATTGTGGGTCTGTTTTTTTCTGGTGAACTGTAATATTATGTTATCAACTATGGAGGGTTAGGGTTTAGGTTAGTTTAATGGAATAAATACGTTGGGTTCTGTTTTTTTCTGGTCACCCTGTTATGTTACCCACAGATATCAATTATCTTTGTCACTATTAAATTACCTGGAAAAAAACAAAAAAACAATTGCAACAATAATCTCTTGACAAACAAGCATATCAACTTGCAGACATAAAGCTATATTAATATTTATTGAAAATAATTATTTCATAGTTTATGGCTGGAATGATGACATGCAGATTTAAGAAAAAATATCTGAATGCTTAATTATGACTATAATTTCGCAATTTGTTTCCTTCAATTTTGTGTCATTTGTTGTGTGCATAAAACTATTAATATTGCAAAACGTATCGTCACTAATCTTGTTTATGGGTTATTTCATATCTGACAATAACATTTCAAATGTTCTCATGAGGTGATGTGATTAATCGCTATATAAACCCATGTTCAGTGATTTATGTCATTTTGTATTATGTATATATATAATATATATTATTAGATGAAGGAAGACTCCTCAACTGTCTGGCTGAGTACCGACTTTTTTTTATATTTATATTAATATGAAACATATATAAAAGTCGGTATAAGCAGACAGTGGGGATCTAATCCTCTTTTCACAGTGTGACCAAGGGGATTGTCGTAGGTTAGTCGGAGCGACAACTATCATCACCTCCTTCTTCCAGCACAGATCCATGCCCTGCAGCATACTATCGCTGAGGTTGGTGAGGGCCGTATTTGAGCAGGAACCTTGTGCTTTTCTAGTGCTCACTCTATCCGACTGGGAGGCTAACGCAGCTTCTCTCTTCTCTCATAATATTTATTAAAAAATGGATATAAATTTTCTCTCTCCCGTATTGAGCACTTTGTATTGTTAAATTGCTGACTTAAACCCCTGATTTGCACCTTCATGATCGTGCCATTTTCACTGGTAAGCACCTTTAATCCTTATAATACATACATTATATATCTTAGGATTAGATATTTTGTCATTTGTTGGACTAGGATATCTAATAATTTCCGTGTGTGGGTATTCTAGATGTTGAGGGGACCTGGATTAAGCATGATGGGGGCTTGAATATTGTTCCGTCCTTTTGTTTACTGGTTGCTTCATGGATTTTTTTCAAGAGACACTGACATTTTAATATCAGAAGATAAAATCAGTTTTGATTTTGGTACTAAAGTTTAACCTAAAAAAATAAATAATCTTCAAAACTAATTGAGATATTATTTATACACATCTTTACTAAGACGTGGCACAAGGCAGGAGTAGAAACCTCTTTGGAATTAAATGACTATACTAGAAATTCAAATTCCGTCTCTTTGCTCTGTCTTTTGACAGTAGAGACTGTTTATCTTTGACTATGGTCTGGCTCACAATCCTCAAGAGACTTTTCTATTTTTGTATCCTTTAACCATGTTGTTCAGAGAATAACATCTGATACTTTATCATGATGGACATTTTGTACTTTCAATACTCTTTTGATGTTTTAATATTATATATATATATATATTATATATATATTAGATACTTCGGCATATGTAATGAGCTTATCTATTTCCTTCCATAATAGAGTAGAGTTATACACTAATATATCTTGTGTTGTCATGGGTGATATGACTAATATCCTCTTTACAACCTCCAAACAACCAATACAGACAATGAACTATTAGTAATTTATGCTATTATATATATAATATATATAATGTATAATGTGTGTGTGTGTGTGGTTGTGTGTGTATAAGTGGAGGAAAAGATTGGGTAAATTCATACAAATGTGATTGAAAAGAGGAAAATGTGAATAAACAACAACTGAATTCCAAGAATTTGAATTTAGTTGCGTTGGTTGTTTACCCACATTTTCCTCTATTTCAACCAACACTATTATATATAATATTATATATGTGTGTGTGGTGTGTGTTTCCACAGAATAATGGGGAAAATTTTCAGCACTATAATATATTATATATACATTTTGAAAAAAATTGATGTTTGTTATGTATTGTTTTTTCAAAATGTTAATTTCATACTGTCGGATTAATTTCATCTATTTTCTATATATCATTAATATATTATTATATTACTATATAATATATTTTATTATAAAAAACCCATATTGTTGGATCAATGAGAGAAACAAATATCATGAATAAAGAGAAAAAAAAGGTGCAAATGTTTTGAATATATCCTTTCTTCTTTATTCAATAGGCATGCTATGTGTTTAGATTTTAAAAATCCTCTCATCAAGCTTACTATTATGGTTGTTGGGAAGTCATCTATATAAAGTAACATGGGGGGTGGTAATAGATTATACTGGTTAATTTTAGTTAGTCAGGTCCAATATATATATTATATATATATAATAAATGGAACAAATATCAAAGTTTTGACTTAAAAAAGAAATTTTATAAGTTCCCTAGCTTCACCAAACAAGAAAGCAGCATAATGAATAGAAGATCAAGCAACATGGTAATCACCAACAAAGAGGAAATAATAGAATCACCAGCATGTGAGAAGGTGAAAAAAAAAGTTAGTATGCTGGGGAAAAATTATGTAGACTGGATAACTAAATTGCTAAACAAAAGACTGAGGTAGATTAAGTGATCATTGAATAAATTCCTCCTATGCCATCTGCACCGCACAGATTATTACCGTAATTCACTCCAAAATTAAAAAACAATCATAAAAAACCAACTTGGTCCTAAAGCAGAAAAATAAGATAGTGAATAGGGTGGAGAAAAAAATTATTCTCTTTAGTTCGTCTTAAAACCTGTCCTACGAAAAATAATCTGCCCGAAAAAATGAAAAGCGTATGTTATTAATATAATATATTATTATGAATGTGCTCATAGCATGTGAAATCAAAGGTTATAAGACCGAAGTTCATCTCCTTTAGTAGCAATCTCATCTACTATCAAATAAAAATAATTTTTTAAACAATCTAATTTGACTTATAATGAATGGACCCCTCAAGTTTACACTCTGGTCAGATGGACCTGAGTAATTGCAATGAAGTTGATTCCCACAACTGGGGCTCAGCATCAGATGCAGATAGTGCCATACATAGGACACCCTTTTTTTGGGGGGTGTCTTAACCTCTTGCAGGGAATACAGTCAGATATTCTAACCCACCAATAGGTCATTTAGTATATCTGAGTTTTGTGCGACCTACCTCTTTTTTGTAGACAACAAAATTGGCCTTTCAACCGAGAGAGAGAGAGAGCGAGTGGCTATTATAATGAATTATTATAGAACTTATTGTGTAGTATATTCTAGTTTTATGAACATTTTCTTAGTAATTCAATACATATTTCATATACATTACACTACTACAAAAAAACAAAAAACCCAAAAAAAAAAAAAAAAAACTCTGAGCAGTGTAAAAATGAATTTTTGAACGATATTGTCTGAGCTCAGAAAATTCAATGTCTTACTTTATTCATAAGTAGTAAATAATCAAATTTATTAAAGGAGTAAAAAAGAAAAAAAAAAAAAAGAAAAAAAGAAATGAACAATTGAATAGAACTTAATTCTGTGCCCCAGAATAAAATGTTGTATGCATCTATTAATTATTAATTAATATTTGAATATTTTACACATAAATTACATTAAAAATCTTAGGTATATGAATTGTAAACTTTTTAGTTAATCTCTGAACTGAAAAAAAATGACTATTTCTGGTTTTTGATAATTTTCTGGTAAAACTCCATAACGTTAGATACTTTTAAATTATGTTGATAAACAAACTATAATATTTGGCATGTATTTATTAAATCTGGTTTTAAAAACAAATAAGGAGCGTCTAAAGTCGCATACTCAAATTTTTTGTGTGTATATAATACAAAGTTGTTCTTTTTCTTGTATAAGGATTTTGGATAATGTGGCATAAGTAGTTTTGGTTACAGATGAATTGAGACCAAATCTCCATTATTAATAGATTAAAAAACTATTCTTTTTTTCTTTTTTAAATATAAATGTCAGAAAATATTGAAATGTTTTTTCATGTGATTTTGAGAAAAATAGATCAGCATTTTGTTTTTTTTGTTTCATTTTTAGTGATTTAGTGCAAATTCTGGTAATTGTGCATTCATCTTTCAGAAAAAAACTATTCAGGTTAGAGAATTAAAATATTTAATGTCTGCTCTTATTTTGCTGACTTGAAAAAAATCCATTTGATATTGAATAATCAACTTTCAAATAAAATCAATAATAAAAATGTTCAAATAAAAAGAAAAAAAAAAGAAGAAAAGGAAAATGTCTTTAAACAATTAAAAATTTTCACAGGCATTAATCCAATGAATACAAATCAGAGTCATTAAGAGAGGAATGTTTTCAGATATTTCTTTTTATTCTTTTTCAGAGAGTAAAACAAAAACAAAAACAAAAAAAATGAACAGTACAAGTCGGAAATTTAAAGAGAATAAACACTTCTCATTTATACAAAGAGAAACAAAAAAAAAAAGGAAGGTATGAGAGTAAAGACTTCAACAATAAATAAATTTAAAAGAATGACTTTGTAAACAATAAATAATCTAAAAGTCCAAGCATAAAAAAGAGAGCAATAGTAAAAATAAAAAAGTAAAAGAAAAGAAAAAAGAAACTAAAAGAGTATGAAATCAATAAAAAAATAAAGACTTAATAAAAAACTGATAAATAACGATCATACAAAAATAAATCTAAAATAAATTAATCTAAGAAAAATTTTTTTTTAAAACATATTCAAAACTGATAATACAAAGAAGTAAAATGATTATATATTATAAAACAGAACAAAAATTTATTTTTTTGTCCGAATTTTTTAAATGAAGTTGATTATTTGTATTATTAAGATTTTTTGACAGGTGTCCATCTTTATCATTTATGCCAACATTTTAGAGGGCGCATTGCTGAACGTGTATATAAAAGTATAAAGAGGACAACAGTAAAAAAAAAAAACAAAAAAAAAAATAAATACAAAATATTATCTTATTTTTTAGGTGAAATGCTGGTTTAGCTAGTCGTAGAGTGCGCGTTAGGACCACAAGGTTTCTGGTTCAATCAGCCTCGCCAACACAGCATATGAGTAGCACCAGGAATTGTGTGGTAAAGTAAGGAGCTAATGGTAGGTGTGGCGCTCCACTTCAGACATAAAACAATCTCCTTGGTCTACCTAGACTGTGACTGTCTCACTGTCTGGCTGATACAGACTTTAGGCCACCTGATGACTTAATTTTTTCTTTATATTATTGATATTTTGACTTGGTTTGGTTTGGTTTGGTTTTACGGCATATCACCTCGGTGGGTCATTTAATGCCGATAAAGTTTTGATTGGTTTGTTTTGTGGCATATCAACTCAGTGAGTCATTTAATGCCGATAAAAGTTTTGAAATAATCAATTCTTAATGGATATACAATTTTTTTTATAAATACATTTTTCTATTTAACCCATAGATGGACCCTAACAGGTATACCACTCCGGTCAGAGTGGACCAGGGACAATGGTTGAGGGGTGCTCCACATTCCCCAAACTCCAGAATGGAACCTCACTATCAGATACAGTTTAACGTCATTCCCAGGACATGTAGACCGCAGCCACCACCTTCTAGCACCATATGATATTTTTGAGCTATTTAACCCATAGATGGGACCCTAATGGTTATCACTCTGGCTCAGGGAAGACATGGAAGTAATGGCAATGGAACGGTACTCCACAGTCTCCAGTGCTCTAGAATTAGAACATCACGACTAGATCTAATTTAGCATTGTGCCAGGAAACAGTAAATTTTGGAAGAAAATACAAAAAAAGAAAAGTTATGTACTGGCCTTGAATGAATCTATATTAAGTCTTGAAGGATAGATTTTCATGATTTATTTTGAAAAAAAAGGTACCAGATTCGAGGGCCAGGAAATATGGATACGTGAACTTAGATACATCAGGTGTATAAAAAATAATGATACCTGTATCCAGTTATCTCTATTCATGTACATATTCATAATGTGTATGATTTAGTAAAGCAGAAAAATCTTAACTGCAGTCAATTTCATCTCTAAGCAGCTGCAAATGTTAATTGGTCATTGCTCTTTTATTGAAGATGTGCAATTCTCAGGGAACAAGACAAAAAAAAAAACACAGCAACAAAAATTACAAATATAAATGTCTACCTCTTTTTATTATAGTGACATTTGGTTATACGTTCACCCTTGATAAAACATTTCCTTAAATGCTTTATTCCTATCTTTTTTTCCTCCAGATTACATTAAAAAGATACCCCCCCCACAAAACAAAAGGTAAATTATTCTGGATACGTCTAACAAAGTAATGCATAGGGCAGGTATAATTTACCAAGCACAGAAACACGTTCATACATCAAAATGAAGCTGGTCCTCTGCGAATCACATCTGTACTTCTCACATATCACATTTCTTCATAACAATGTTCCCACCTTCGAATGAGAGCATGTATCCTGGCAACATAAATTCTGTTGACTGTTCTTTGGCCACTTCTCACTACAGATTTTCACTTCCTCGTCACTGGGAATAATCCTATCATCTCTTTGGCTTCATGAAAGAGGGTTTGAAAGGAAACATTATTCCAGTGACGAGGAAGTGAAATTGTAGTGAATGAAGTGGCCGCAAGAAGTCAACAGAATTTAGTTGCAGGGATACATCTCTCATCGAAGGTGGAACATTGTTATTGAGAAAATGTGATTATGTGGGAAAGTACAGATGTGATTCGCAGAGGACCAGCTTCATTTTGATGTATGATACGTGTTTCTGTGCTGGTAATTATACCTGCCCTAAACAAACTGGCATTACTTTTTGACTATCCATGAATAATTTTACCTTTTTTTTGTGGGGGGGGTATCTTTTTTATATCTGTAATGCCAAAACCTAAAAGGAGGAAAGATAGGAATAAAGCATTTAAGTTAATGTGGAATGTTTTTCAAGGTGAAGTATAAAATGTCACTATGCAATAAAGAGAGGTAGACATTTTATATTTTGTAATTTTTGTTGCTGGTGTTTTTTTTTTGGTCTTGTTCCTGAGAATCTGCAGAAACATCTTCAATAAAAGAGGCATGACCAATTGAACAGTTTGCAGCTGCTTAGAGGATGAAGATTGACTGCAGTTAAGATTTTTCTGCTTTACTTAAATCATACACATTATGACATATGTACATTATAGAGATACTGGATACAGGTATCATTATTTTTATACACCTGAATGTATCTATAGGTACACACTTATGTACACGTATCCATATTTCCTGGCCCTCGAATCTGGTACCTTTTTTTTTCCAAAATTAAATCATGAAAATCTATCCTTCAAGACTGTAATTTAGATTCATTCAAGGCAGTACATAACTTTTTCTTTTTTTGTATTTTCTTCCAATTTACTGTTTCCTGGGCACAATGCTAAATTAGATCTAGTCGTGATGTTCTAATTCTAGAGCACTGGAGACTGTGGGTACCGTTCATTGCCATTACTTCCATGTCTTCCCTGAGCCAGAGTGATAGCACCTATTAGGGTCCCATCTATGGGTTAAATAGCTCAAAAATTCATATTGGTGCTGAAGGCGTGCTGCGGGTCTACATGTCCTGGAATGACGTAAACCTATCTGATAGTGAGGTTCCAGTTCTGGAGGTTTGGGGAATGTGAGCACCCCTTCATCACCATTGCTCCCTGGTCTACTCTGCCCGGAGTGGTAGTACCTGTAGGGTCCCATCTATGGGTTAAATAGAAAAAATGTATTTATAAAAAATTGTATTATCGCATTAAGAATTGATTTATTTCAAAACTTTTATCGGCATTAAATGACTCACTGAGGTTGATATGCCACAAAACAACCATCAAAACTTTATCGGCATTAAATGACCACCGAGGTTGATATGCCGTAAAAACCAAACCAAATCAAACCAATCAAAATATCAATAGATATAAGAAAAAAATTAAGTCATCAGGGTGGCCTAAAGTCTGTATCAGCAGACAGTGAGACAGTCACTAGTGCTAGACAAGGAGATTGTTTTTATGTCTGAAGTGGAGCGCCAACTACCATCAGCTCCTTACTTTACCACACAGATTCCTGTGCTACTCATATGCTGTGTTGGCGAGGGCTGGTATTGAACCAGAAACCTTGTGTTCCTAGCCGAATGACTACGACTGAGCTAAACCAGCATTTCACCTAAAAAATAAAGATTTTTTTGTATTTATTTTTTTTTTTTTTTTTTTTTTTACCGTTGTCCTCTTTTACTTGTTATATACACGTTTCAGGCAATGCGCCTCTAAAATGTTGGGCATATAGTGTAAAGATGAGGACACCTGTCAAAAAAATCTTAATAATACAAATAATCAGCTTCATTTAAAAATTCGGACAAAAAATAATATTTTTTTGTTTCTGTTTTTAATATATATATAATTTTTACTTCTTTGTATTATCAGTTTTTGAATATGTTTTTAAAAAAAAACATTTTCTTAGATTAATTTTATTTTAGATTTATTTTTGTATTGATCGTTATTTATCAGTTTTTATTAAGTCTTTATTTTTTTATTGATTTCATGTTTTAGTTTTCTTTTCTTTTTCTTTTACTTTTTTATTTTTACTATTTGCTCTCTTTTTTTATGCTTGGACTTTTAGATTTATTTATTTTGTTTACAAAGTCATTCTTTTAAATTTATTTTATGTTGAAGTCTTTACTCTCATACCTTCCTTTTTTTTTTTTGTTTCTCTTTGTATATGAGAAGTGTTTTTATTTTTAAATTTCCGACTTGTACTGTTCATTTTTTTGTTTTTGTTTTTGTTTTACTCTCTGAAAAAGAAAATAAAAAGAAATATTGAAAACATTCCTCTCTTAATGACTCTGATTGTAATTCATTGGATTAATGGCCTGTGAAACATTTTAGATTTTTTGAAGATTTTCCTTTTTCTTTTCTTTTTTTTTTCTTTTTATTTGAACATTTTTATTATTGATTTTATTTGAAAGTTGATTATTCAATATCAATGGATTTTTTTTTTCAAGTCAGCAAAATAAGAGCAGACATTAAAATATTTTTAATTCTCTAACCTGAATAGTTTTCTTTTTTCTGAAAGATGAATGCACATTACCAGATTTGCACTAAATCACTAAATGAAACAAAAAAAACAAAATGCTGATCTATTTTTCTCAAAATCACATGAAAAAACATTTCAATATTTTTCTGACATTTATATTTAAAAAGAAAAAAAGAATAGTTTTTAATCTATTAATAATGAGATTTGGTCTCAATTCATCTGTAACCAAAACTACTTATGCACATTATCCAAATCCTTAATACATAGAAAAGAACAACTTTGTATTATAATACACAAAAAATTTGAGTATGCGACTTTAGACGCTCCTTATTGTTTTTAAAACCAGTATTTAATAAATACATGCCAAATATTATAGTTTGTTTTATCAACATATATTTAAAGTTATCTAACGTATGGAGTTTTACCAAGAAATTATTCAAAAACCAGAAATAGTCATTTTTTTTTCAGTTTCAAGAGATTAACTAAAAAGTTTACAAATTCATAAATACCTAAGATTTTTTAATGTAAATTTTATGTGTAAAATATTCAATATTAATTAATAATTAATAGATGCATACAACATTTATTCTGGGGCACAGAATTAAGTTTTATTTCAAATTGTTTCATTTCTTTTTTTTCTTTTTTTTTCTTTTTTTTCTTTTTTTACTCCTTTAATAAATTTGATTATTTTACTTACTATGATATAAGTAAGACATTGAATTCTGAGCTCAGACAATATCTTTTCAAAATTCATTTTTACACTGCTCAGAGTTTTTTTTTTTTTTTTTTTTTTTTTTGCTAGTAGTGTTAATGTATATGAAATATGGTATTGAATTTACTAAGAAAATGTTCATAAAACTAGAAAATACTACAATAAGTTTATGATATAATTCATATATAATAGCACTTCTCTCTCTCTCTCTCTGGGTGAAGGCCAATTTTGTTGTCCTACAAAGATAGGTCGCGCAAAACTCAGATATACTAAATGACCCTATTGTGGGGTTTAGAATATGCTGACTGTATTCCCCTGCAGAGGAGTAAGACACCCCCAAAAAAAGGGGTGTCCTATGTATGGCACTATCTGCATCTGATGCTGAGGCCCCAGTTGTGGAATACAACTTCATTGCAATTACTCCCAGGTCCATGCTGACCCGAGTGATAATACTTGATTGGGTCCCATCTATAGGTCAAATAGATCTGTTTAAAAAATTATTTTTATTTGATAGTAGATGAGATATGCTACTAAGGTATATGAACTGGTCTTATAACTTTGAGTTTCACATGCTATGGTAGCACAATCATTAGATATATTAATATTGAAGTAAATACTTCTTATTCATTTTTTCGGGCAGATTATTTTTCGTAGGGACAGGGGTTTTAAGACGGAATAAAGAGAATACATTTTTTCTCCACCCCCTGTATTCACCTATCTTATTTTTCTGCATTTTAATACCAAGTTGGTTTTTTTTGTTTTGTTTTTTTAAATTTTGGAGTGAATTAGGTAAGATAATCTGGGGTGCAGATGGCATAGGAGGAATTTATTCAAATGATCACACTTTAATACTACCTCAGTTCTTTTGTTTAGCAATTTAGTTATCCAGTCTACATAATTTTTTCCCCAAGGCATAACTTAAAACTTTTTTTTTCACCTTCTCTACATGCTGGTGAATTCTTTATTATTTCCCTCTTAATAGTTGGTGATTTACCCATGTTGTCTTTGATCTTCTATTCATTATTGCTGCATTTCTTGTTTGTGAAGCTTGGTTGATACTTATAAAATCTTCTTTTTTTAAGTCAAACTTTGATATATTTGTTCCATTTTTTTTATATATATATATATATATATATATATATATTGGACATGGAACGAACTGAAATTAACCAGTATAATCTATTACCCACCCCCCATGTTACTTTATATAAGAATGACTCCCAACACAAACCATAATAGTATTAGCTTGAAGAGGATTTTTAAAAATTCTAAACACATAGCATGCCTATTGAAATAAATAGAAGAAAAAATATTCAAAACAATTTGCAGACCTTTTTTTTTCTCTTTATTATGAATTATTTTGTTTTCTCTCATTGGATCTACAACAATATTTTTTTATATGATAATAATAATTATATATATATATATATATATATATATATATATATATATATATATATGAAAAATAGATGGAAATTAATCCGACAGTATGAAATTTAACATTTTGAAAAAACAATCACATAACAAACATCATATGTTTTTTCAAAATGTTATATATATATATATAGCTGGAGAAATTTTTTACCCATTATTCTTGTGGAAACACACACACACACACATATATATATATATATATATATATATATATATATGTGTGGTTGAAAATAGAGGAAAAATGTGGGTAAAACAACGCAACTAAATTCAAAATTTTGAATTCAGTTGTTGTTTTATTCACATTTTCCTCTATTTTCAATCACATTTTGATGAATTTACCCAATCTTTTACTCACCACTTATACACACACACACACACACACACACACATATACATATATATATATATATATATATATATATATAGCATAAATTACCTAATAGTTTTCATTGTTGTATTGGGTTGTTTGGAGGTTGTAAAGAGGATATTTAGTCATATCACCAATGACAAATACATAGATATATTAGTGATATACTCATACTCAATATATGGAAGGAAAAATAAGATAAGCTCATTTACATATGCAGAGATATCTAATAATATATATATATATATATATATATATATATATATAATATACATACAAAAGAGTATTGAAAAGAGTACATAAACATGTCCCATCAGATAAAGTATACAGATGTTATTCTCTGAACAAGCAGTGTGTTAAAGGGATACAAAAATAGAAAAGTCTTCCTTGAGGATTGTGAGCTCAATGACCATAGTCAAAAGAGGAAACAATGTCTCTACTGTTCAAAGAACAGAGGCAAAAGAGACGGAGATTGAATTTCTAGGATAGTCATTTAATTCAAATGAGTTCATACTCCTTGCCTTGTGCCATAACTAGTCTTAGTAAAAGACTGTGTATATTAAATCTCAATTAGTTTTGAAGTTTCATTTATTTTTGTTTGGGTTATAACTGTAGTACCAAAATCAAAACTGAATTTTAATATTCTGATATTAAAAATGTCAGGTTCTCTTGAAAAAAATCCCATATGAAGCAACCAGTAAACAAAAAGGACTGAAAATATCAAAGCCCCCATCATCTTAATCCAGGGTCCCCCTCAACATCTAGAATACCCCCACACGGCAAATTATTATACTAGTCCATACAAATGAAAAATAATCTAATTCCTAAGATATATAATGTATGTATTATAAGGATAAAGGTTGCTTACCAGTGAAAATGGGCACGATCATTGAAGGTGCAAAATTCAGGGGTTAAGTCAGCGATTTAACAAATACAAAGTGCTCAATACGGAGGAGAGAAATTTATATCCATTTTTTATAATATATATAGAGAGAGAGAGAGAGCTGGTTTAGCTCAGTCGGTAGAGTGACTGACTAGAAAGCACAAGGTTCCTGGCTCAATACCGGCCCTCACCAACTCAGCGTATTAGTAGTGCAGGGCAGGGATCTGTGCGGTAAAGTAAGGAGGTGATGATATGTGTGGCGCTCCGACTCAGACGCACGAACAATCCCCTTGGTCTAACACTTGTGAAAAGAGGATAGACTCCCTCACTGTCTGGCTGATACTGCCTTATTTATATATATATATATATATAATATATATATATACATACAAATTTGACATGAAATAACTGACATGGGTTTATATGCGATTAATCACCAATCAACCTCATGAGAAACATTTTGAAATGTTATTGTGTCAGATATTGAAAATAACCCATAAACAAGATTAGTGACTGATACGTTTTGCAATTTATTTAATAGTTTTATGCACACAACAAATGACACAAAATGAAGGAAACAATTGGTAAATTTAGTCATAATTAGCATTCAGATATTTTTTTCTAAATCTGCAATGGTCTCATTTCCAAGCCATAAACTATGAAAGGAATTATTTTCAATGAAATATTTATAGATTTATGTCTGCAAGTTGATATGCTTGTTTGTCAAGAGATTTAATTGTTGATTTGTTTTTTTGTTTTTTTCCAGGTAATGTTAATAGTGACAAAGATAATTTGGTTATTTCCTAGTTGGGTAACATATTACAGGTGACCCAGAAAAAACAGAACCCAACTTATTTATTTTCCATTAAACTAACCCTAAACCTAACCCTCCTAGTTGAGTAACATAATATTACAGGTTCACCCAGAAAAAACAGACCCCACAAATTTTGTAATAAAACTGTTAATTTAAAAAAAATTTTAAGTTTAAGTCCAACAAGGGTTAGGGTTGGGGTTTAGAGTTAGTTTAATGGGAAAATAAATAAATAATTTGGGTTCTGTTTTTTCTAGATCACTGATGTCACTCAACTAGGAAATAACCGATAATTTATATAGAGAATAACCATTCATTATATATATATATATATATATAATGTAAATTAATTTTTGGTTCAGGCTAATTTATATAATATATTTAAGGCTATCATGTATTGTGATCTACACAATGAGTGGGAGACAAAAGGGAGGAATAGAGTGGAAAAAGTTGTTTTATTGATATAAAACTAGGGTCCTTTCGTGTGGTGCTTTTCAAGTTTTACACCCAGAAACGATTAAAAATCAAATAGTAAATTAAATAAGTCTGGAATGGATATGGAATTAGGTTAGACAAGAGGGGGGGGGTGAAAAAAAATTAATGAAATTTTCAAAAGCCCATCAAGTCACACCCAACCCAAGCCCCTCACCTAGTAAAAATAGTGAGTGCTTGGGTCTTATTTGCCTACACAAGGAAGGACGAATATATATATATATATGGGGGAGCTTCCATGGCATAGTGGCTGGACTGCTGGACTGCAACATTGTAGTAAGCAATTTTGAATTCCAGTTATGCTATAATATTCACTTCCTAGGTAATACCCCTGGAAAAGGTATAAGCCCCTCATCCCCCAGCTATGGGTTAGATAGTATCTACTGTTCTTCTACATGGATGGACTTTGCCAATGAAAGGTTGACATGTCATTAAACAAAGAACCAAAATAAACTCTGTGTGTATGTATATATATATATATATATAGAGAGAGAGAGAGAGAGAGCACCTGTCTTGGAAACTCAAGGTTCTGAGTTGGATACCGGTCCCATCAACTCAGCGTATGAGTAGCACAGATTAGGTAACCTGATCTGTACGGTAAAGTTGGGGGGCTGGCGGTAGGTGTGGTGCTTCACCTCCGCATAAAACAATCTCCTGGTCTAGCACTAGCAAAAAGGGCATAGACTCCCTCGCTGTCCGACTGAAACTGACAACAGACCACTCTGCCAAGTTTACTTTTTTTTTACTTACTTTATAATTATATATGAATATATTTTGGATATTTAGAAAACATTTTACATTCATGTCAAGCCCTAGCACCTATATGATTTTCCCAACCTATTGCCCTTATGGCAAGCCCAACCCCTTTTTATCATATGGGCGCTAGAAGGCTAGTGGCTGCAGTTCTACATGTCCTGGGAATGACGTTAAACTCTATCTGATGGTGAGGTTCCAGTTTTGGAGGTTTGGGGAATGTGGAGTACCTCTTTATCCATTGCTCCCTGGTCCACTCTGACCCGGAGTGGTAGTACCTGTTAGGGTCCCATCTATGGGTTAAATAGAAAAATGTATTTATAAAAAAATTGTATTATCCATTAAGAATTGATTTATTTCAAAACTTTATCGGCATTAAATGACCCACTGAGGTTGATATGCGTAAAAAACAAACAAACCAAACATTTTACATTCAGGACAAGTTTTATCCACAGAAAGACTAATCAAGTAGATTTTGTAATAATGTTTCAGTTGGTATTTATCTTCATACATAAACAAGGTAGACAAGACAAATGCAGTAAGGATTTATCAAATGCATATGAAACTTTCTAGGTTATTTCCTATAACTCCCACATAAACAAAGGGAACCACTCTTGACTGATAAAATTATTTATTTATTTTCCCATTAAACTAACCCTAGACCCGTCTTCTTTTTCTAGTAGATCAATGAATAAATAATAAATATTTATCAGTCAAGAGTGGTTGGAGTATAGGAAATAACCACTTTCTATTTATATGTTGTAGTCATTAGCCTGTATTTTCTGGATTGATCCTTACTCAATAGAATACAAATTCATCTTCTGAAAGGTTTTAGCTATGAGAATCTAAATTTTAGAATACTGAAATTTAACTCCAAATTTGTTGATAACATTGGCTTAGTCTAATTCATCAAGTTGATTTTTACTCACTCAACCAAGATGTATTAGTGTGAGTCAAAAAGTAATGCCATTTTGTTTGCTTCCCAAACCCTCTTTCATGGGGCTGAAGAGATGATAGTCTGAAGAAGGTTTGAGGCAAACATTATTCCAGTGATGAAGAAGTGAAATCTCTATGAAGAAGTGGCTCAAAGAACAGTCAACAAAATTTTATGGGGCTGTCCTTGAATCAATCTGGCAGAGTAGGGATGCTTCAACCACAGTAAGTATGAAAATATATCTATTCAAAACCAACCAGTACCTCACCCAGTTGACGATCCTCAAGTTGCCTGGCAACATAATTTCATGTTATCTTCATGCACTAAATATAAGAACTATTATGGGATTAGATATTTACCCAAACCCTGCCCTGTCATCTGGGAACAGAAGAATAGACCAACTGCACCTCTGTAGATACTTAAGGATGGAAGCCAGGTGGCTGAGCAGTCCATAACAAGCAATACTCCACTTTGGCCCTTACTTAGGCTAGACAGGCAGTCAGAGAGACCCCCCTTCCAATCAATCAACTGGACATGTTAAGCCCTAGCATCTATATGATTGTTCCAATCCTTTGCCCTTATGACAAACCCCTAAACCTTTTTATCATAGATGTACTAGAAGGCAGTGCCTGAGGGTCTTAGTGTCCTAGGTATCATCTTATGGTGAAGCTCCAATTTTGGAGCTGTGGGGAGTGTTCAGTACTCCTTCTTCACCATTACTCCCAAGTCAACTCTGACCTGGAGTGATAGTACCTGTTAGGTCCCATCTATGGGTTATATAGAAAAAATGAGTTTTTAAAAATTGAATTAAAAAAAAAAAATTGAATACCCATCAAGAATGAATAAAACAAAATGTCTTCGGCATGAAATAACCCAATAAGGGTTGATATGCCATAAAATCTAACCAACCAATCTTACCCAAGCCATTTACTATGGATAGGATGCAGCTCAATGTTGCAAGTATGGGGAATCCAGTGAGGATTTAATTCACTATTCAGTAGTAATGGATCTGCAAGACTAGCTTGCTAATCATTACACATGATGAGATGCCCTGGGACAGGAATAGTACATAATTTTAAGCTTGTAGGGTAGGCAATTTAATAGCAAAGAAATATATTAACCTACTCCTTCACCAATTTGTACTTTGAATTTTTTATTCTCTGCATATATTTTCTTATTTGGAGTAGATTTTGTCATTTTTTTATCTTTCCCTTTTTTTTCTAAGCGTAAAAGAAAGATCTTGTACCTTTAAGCCATATCATGTTCTCCTCCTCGGTTAGGAGAGCTCTAGTCCATTTTGTTTTCCTCCATTTTCACTCTTCCTATCTGTGCACTGATTACAACCATCTGTATATTTCAGACACACTTTATTAGTCTGCATTGGGTCACATTTTATTATGCACATCCAAGGCTTCTTTTATTCAAAGTTGTTGCAGTGTTATATGATATAATGATAGAATCTTTCAAACTTTAACTAATAGAAAATGTTGAATCCTCGCCAATTTTTTTGAGGCAGTGAACTTAAGTTCATCATTTATTTTGGTCTTGGAGAGAGCAAATATTTAACAAATTTTAATCCTCTCTATACACCAATAGTTTAATATTGATTGATTTCTAATGGTTGATGTTGATAAATTAATGCCATTATCTTATATCAAAATTGATCAGCAATATTATATATATACTAGTAAAAACACGCTCTCTGGGTGGTGTAAAAATTTATTTTTGAAAGATAATGCCTGTGTGGGTTGGAATTAATAATTTAAAATCAGAGGGTTTTTATCATAAGTAAAATTATTTATAATAAAATCATCAAAATTTATTAAAGGAGTAAAAAAAAATAAAACAATTTAAATGAAATTTAGTTCTAACCCCCCCCCCCTAACTCAAATAAAATGCTGCATGCATCTAATAATCATTAATTAATTATTTTGAATATTTTACAAATAAAAATTTTACCCAAAATTGTAAGTATTTATTTAATTGTAAACTTTTAGTTAACTTCTTGTAACTGAAAAAAGGGCTAAAGTAAAAATAATTTAAAAAATTGATAACAAATTTCACAATTTTTTTTCCATTTAAAGTAATACAATTTTTTTTATTAATTTCAATTTATATAGTTTAAAAAAAAAATAATATATAGTTTCAAGGAACATATAAGGAACAGCTTTTATTTATTTTATTAATGATAATAGTTAAATAATATATAGTTTAATAGTAATAGTTAAATAATATATAGTTTCAAGGAACATATAAGGAACAGCTTTTATTATTTTATTAATGATAATAGTTAAATAATATATAGTTTAATAGTAATAGTTAAATATATATAGTTTCAAGGAACATATAAGGAACAGCTTTTATTTATTTTATTAATGATAATAGTTAAATAATATATAGTTTGATAGTAATAGTTAATAATATATAGTTTCAAGGACATATAAGGAACAGCTTTTATTTATTTTATTAATAGTAATAGTTAAATAATATATAGTTTCAAGGAACATATAAGGAACAGCTTTTATTTATTTTATTAATAGTAATAGTTAAATAATATATAGTTTCAAGGAACATATAAGGAACAGCTTTATTTATTTTTATTAATAGTAATAGTTAATAATATATAGTTTAATAGTAATAGTTAAATAATATATAGTTTCAAGGAACATATAAGGAACAGCTTTTATTTATTCTATTAATAGTAATAGTTAATAATATATAGTTTCAAGGAACATATAAGGAACAGCTTTTATTTATTTTATTAATAGTAATTGTTCTTTATTTTATGTATGGATGATTTTGGTACTTGTGACATAATTTTGGTTACAGACAAATAGAGATCAAATCTCCATTATTAATAGATATATAATTTATTAATATTCATAACATAGTTTGCTATATTTTAAAGTAAAGGTTGCTCAATATCATTGATGGAGCATGTATAAAACCAATGGTGCTTTGTAACAGTCAGTTTCTTGCCTATCTGATTTTCAAACCAAGTGTTAGGTTTGAAAATTGCTGAATAGATAAATGACCAAGCATCATTGACTTTGTTTTTGCTACCTTATCTTTTGTATATGTATATATATATATATATATATATATATACACAATCTATATGTAATAAATACAAGTGTCTGTATCAAATTATTTCAACTTTATTCGTAGAGGCCATAGCCCAAGATATCATATAAAGAACGGAAAGAAAGACTATCTGAAGGAAGAACGAGTGTTAGTCAAAAAGTAATGCCATTTTGTTTAGGATAGATATAATTACCAACACAGGAACATATATCATACATCAAAATGAAGTTGGTCCTCTGTGGATCACATCCCTACTCCTCCACATAGTCACCATTTCTCTCAATAGCAATGTTCCACCTTCGAATGAGAGCATGTATCCCAGCCCTATATAATTCTGTTGACTATTCTTTGAGACACTTCATCACTACAGATATCACTTCCTTGTCACTGGAATAATGTTTGCCTCAGACTATGTGGAGAAGTAGGGATGTGATCTACAGAGGACCAGCTTCATTTTGATGTATGATACATGTTCCTGTGCTGGTAATTATACCTGTCCTAATTAAAATGGCGGACCATATGGCCTTTAGGCACCCCTTTTTGGATCTTGTTTCATAAGGACATTTTTTTCATTTACACTGTCAAAATCCGGTTGTTTGTTAACAGACGATTTTTAGAGTTTTTTATTTTTTTAAATTATAAAACTAACCTGTAACCCCTAACAAACAACCGGATTTTGACGGTGTAAATGAAAAAAATGTCCTTATGAAACGAGATCGCGAAAGGGGTGCCTAAAGGTTATATGGTCCAAAATGGCATTACTTTTTGACTCACCCTTGTAAAAACAAAAATCTATAAATCGGGAAACAAGAAAAAAAAAATATACTTAAATTGCGTTTATAGTTTTGAAAACTGAAGTTTGTTTTTTTTTATTGAAAATGAATGGCAACAATAAAGAAGTGATATTGTGCCAATTGGAAAGATCTCATAAGTAATGGTGTTAATGCTGCGAATAAATTGTGGAGCAAATTTACCTCAACAGATCATTATTCATCAACCCTTTGGCTCTTTTCATGCACAAGAAGATCAGAAGAAAATCTACGATGACTCTGTCCCCGAGCAATGAACGTTGTTTGTTAGGCTTGATCTGAAATCAAGGCACCATTGTCATCTCCAAAAGCGTAAGAACCAAAAAGCCGCCCTCCCTCCAAAAAAAAAAGCAAGAGGGGGGGGGGTAGGATTGCAGCTGCTATCATGCAGCTTTATTATTGATGAAAAAAAGGCAAAAAATAAAAACAATAAAAAAACTTGTCGACAATGTAATTAGATCTGTTTTCATACAGCAACAACAGATAGAATGGCAGTTGGAGGGGGGGGGAGGGAATGACAGGTAAAAGAGAAAAGTGACAAAAAAGAAGACTTCTTAGAACTGCATTTATACATCTCATGATCTTTATTAAAAAGCTAACATTAGTGGAGTAGGATGTTTCTTAAAATCACCTGATCCAATTCAAAAGACAAAAAGGTAGGGGGATTAAAAAGATATATATGTATGTATACGCACAGAATATATATATGCACACACACAGGGAATATGTAATGTATGTATGCATACATACATACATGCATGTACACAGGGAATATATATACACACACACACCATATATAAATGTATATACACATGCACACTCACAGGGAATATGTATGTATGTATGATATATATATATACACATATATATATATATATATATATATATATATATATATATATATATAAAATCTTCTTAATGAACTATCTCTGATTATGGATTTTTGTGTAATTGACATTAAATGATTTTATTTTTTGTAAACATAAATCTATAAGAAGATAACAATGGATCTAATTATGAAGCAAAATGAATCTTCCATGGTTTCTTTGGTTTTAATATATAGGAATGACTTAAACTCAACTGACTGGTGGCTTGCAGGATAAATATAGACATAAAAAAAAATTTTGGATTATTCAAACTATTGTCATATTTATTGTTATCTGTATAATGTTTCAGCCAATGTGGCCTCCGGTCTTCTTGAGGTCTTTCTTGGACTAGCTTGCCTTCTCAAACTCAGGAACATTCTTTTCGGACTCTGGAGCCTTCTCAAACTCAGGAACCTTCTTTTCAGACTCTGGAGCCTTCTCAAATTCGGGATCCTTCTTTTCAAATTGGGAGCTTTCTCGAACTCAGGAACCTTCTTCGCTATGTGTCCAATTGGACACATAGCTTAGTGGATATAGGCGGTTGTATAAGATAGTTCTAAGTCACAGTTATCTCTAAGCTGCAGGTTCAATCCTGGTCAAGGGTGACAGTAACATAGAATAATAATTAACACAGCTTAACACCTGTACCCAGCTATGGTTAGTGGAATGAGGACAGGATACCCTGTGGATTGAATAAAGGGTTGGGTTCAAAGTTCCATGATTGTTCCCAATTATGACAATAAGGTTTCTGGGTTAGAAAAAGCCATCTTTTGTATTGACCCCATTTGTTTAAATTACGATCAAGTCATGCTGAAAAAAAATGGTTCCTGCTAGATCACCAAAGTAAGGAGCAGTATGCCTGTTCTGTTCTTAAATGGGTCACCACTTATACAATAGCAGGTACTGGAAGAAACCTGGGTCCTTAGGGTTGACATGCTGTAAAATCCAACCAGTTAGCCAGCCAGCCTAAGTCCTTTGTTTATCAAAATCATTCAGCATAAAATAACCCAAACAGGATTGATATGCCATAAAACAACAAACCAACCATTTTTCTAAATTTACTTGCACCACACAGGTGATAGTTTAAAATGTGGGAGGTATTTCTGCCACACCGTGTATATAAAAGTAACGTGGATGTGTGTGGTGTAATGGTTATTGTTCTAGGAAATGGACGTGACAGGAAGTGTTCAAATCCTGAACAAGCCTGTTTGAATTTTACATATCTCTAATAATGTTTGGAAAGGTATGGATCTAAATATTCTCCCTCCAGCTATGGGTAAATAGTAGGGTAGACAGGGTTATTTGGCTTTGGTTAGGCAACCGATCTAGGAGAAGGAAAACTCTGAATTCAAACCTGTTAACCTCCACTTAAGAAATTGACCTTGTGTCGCATCCTACTTGTGCTGAGAAGTTGGTAAATATATATTTATTGATAATGGAGATTTGGTATTTATTTGTCTGTAACCGAAACTATGGCACTGCTTACATCACAATACCAAAAAATCGTCAATACATAGAATAAAGGAAAACCTTGTAATTATTTTTAAAATTTATTTTTTACTCTCGCCCTTTTTTCAGTGACAAGAAGTTAACTAAAAAGTTTACAAATAAATAAATATCAATTCTGTGTAAAATTTATACATAAAATGTTCAAAATAATTATTTAATTAATAACTAATATATGCACACAACATTTTATTTGAGGAGACATAACTAAGTTTCCATTTCAAATTGTTTTATTTTCTTACTCCTTTTATAAATTTGATCATTTTGCTTACTTATGATACAAACCTTCTGATATTGAATTTTTAACACTCGCCCACTCAGGCAATGTCTTTCAAAAATTCATTTTTACACCGCCCAGAGGGTGTTTTTTTTTTAGTTTTTTTTTTTTTAGTTTTGTTTTTGTTTTTTTGTTTTTTTTGTTAGTATCATGAATAATGTTAGGAAAGGTATGAATCTAACTATTCTCCCTCCAGCTATGGGTAAATAGTAGGCTGGACTGGGTTGTTTAGTTTTTGCTAATCAACCAGTCTAGAAGAAGGAAAACTCTGAATTCAAACCTGTTAAACTTCACTTAAGAAATTGACCTTGTGTCACATCCTACATATATATATATATTATATATATATATATATATATATATAAAATGATTCTCACTAAATGACAACCTAATAAAGAATGTATAGCACTTAAAGATCTCATTAAAATATATGATTTAATGACAACCAGAGCTGATAAACACAGAAGTATATTTATTTGTCTGATGCAAAATGTTTCAATTAAACAACAAATAAGATGTTTAAAGTTATTGAATACTTTCTATTTATTTTTAAACATTCAAAAATTCAAATAGAGAAGAATCAATTTTCTATCCAATTTGAGAATTTGCATATTCCTTGAGTTAAAGCAAATGGACATCAAATTCATGGACATTGTTTCTTAATTTATAAAAAAATTGTTGTGGCAAAATATAGTGAAAGCAAATTCCTACAATTGGTTTTTCATCTCCAATTCCCCAAGCAAAATAAACAGTGTTAACTTTTACAACACATTAGGATTCAATCCTTGTGAGATTTTAAATTATATTTTTTTTATCTTCTTACTTTTATTTGAGCTGAAAATCTAAATTTGGCAAAGAGAGAAAAAAAAAATAACATGTTGAAAGAATTAATCTTCTAAGATTTTAATTCGTAGAAAAAGAAAAAAACTTTTCAAATATTTGCTGGCATAGAAAATGAACATTTAAAAAAAGAATTAAACTCCATTAAGTGCAGTGTTGTTCTGTCAAGGGAGCTGTCTACTGGTGCAGCAATGTAATGTTAGTGAGTTGCAATGGGCAGTTGTTCTACAAATACTCATGTAAACAATGCAAATACAGGAAATAAGTGTAATTTTCTGTCAATACTACTGTATGGCTGTATGACTTTGTACTGACTTTGACTCTTACTGTATGGCTGTATGGCTTGGACTCTTACTGTATGGCTGTATGGCTTGGACTTACTGTATGGCTTGGACTCTTACTGTATGGCTTGGACTCTTACCGTATGGTTGTATGGCTTGGACTCTTACTGTATGGCTGTATGACTCTTAGAAAACTAGATGAGAACTATACAATGATGCCATATGCTGTTTCAGTGATGCTTATAGCTTTTTGATTTAGTGCATCCTGGGACACACATATTTGCTTTGAATGAGTCCCTGGGAAAATTAACGGGTCCCAACTAAAATTTCTAAATAGATTGTAGGGTTTTTATTTATGATCTGAGAAAACAACTAAAGCCGTCTAACTCCTACCTTGTAACCTATCCTGTGTAATTTGTTTGTAAAAAACTATTGAAATGTATTTACAATTAGCTTGTAATGAAGGAAGAAAAAAGAAAAACACTGGGACAGATGGATACAATTTTACTGCATCCTTTTAGATTATTGTGCATCAGGAAGGCAGGACGTATACCCATCAGCATCTCTGCAGTTATATAGTCCCAAGTAACTAATGATGATAATCCTTAATAAACAATTCAAGATTCAAGTAACTATTCTTCTTGAGTCCCAACTAAAGTTTCTAAATAGATTGTAGGGTTTTTATTTATGATCTGAGAAAACAACTAAAGACATCTAACTCCTACCTTGTAACCTATCCTGTGTAATTTGTTTGTAAGAAACTATTGACATGTATTTACAGTTAGTTTGAAATGGTGTGGGAAGAAAAAAGAAAGACACTGGGACACATGGATAGGATTTTACTACATCCTTTTAGATTGTTATGCATCAGGGATGAAGGACATGTACCTACCACTATCTCTGCTGTTTTCAGCAAATTCTGGAAGCAGAACCCTATAAAACATCAGCAGTACAACCACTAACCTCCCATATCACAAACCATTCAATTACATATTTATCAACCCCTCCTCACAAGCCGGATGTGATATAGTCAATTTCTTAAATGGAGTTTAACAGATTTGAATTCATAGTTTTCCTTCTCCTAGACTGGTTGCCTAATCTAGGTTAAAGAGCCAGTCTGGCCAACTATTTCCCCATATTGTAGGACAGACTGGTTTCTTTAGCCTAGGTTCGGTAACCAGTCTAGGGGAAGAAAATCCCTGAATTCAAACCATCTCTACTTTGCTTAAAATTGACCTTGTGTCCCATCCTGCCTGTGGTACAGAGGATGGCTGAATCCTGCCATTTTCTCTTGTGGAAAGTCATTGTTTGCTTTTGATAAAGCTAGCTCACTTTGCTACTAGGCCAAAAGTGTGGCCTCAAATTCATTACACAGATCTGAGATTACAAGACTTGCTAACCCTTACTTCCCAATCAGTTGAGCAGGCAAATACTAATGTACCTACTAATATACCTACACACATGCACAGACTGTGTCTGCATGCATGTATGTATATATATATATATATAATGTGTGTGTGTGTGTTAATTTGTGTGTGTGTGTGTGTTAATTTGTGTATGTGTGTGTGTGTGTGTTAATTTGTGTTTGTTTTGTGTGTGTGTGTGTGTTAATTTGTAAGTGTACATGTTCATGTGTATGTGTGTGTGTTAATTTGTTGTAGTTAATTGTGAGTGTACGTGTTCGCGTGTGTGTTAATTTGTGAGTGAGTGTGAGTGTACGTGTTCGCGTGTGTGTTATTTGTGAGTGTACGTGTTTCGCGTGTGTGTTAATTTGTGAGTGTACGTGTTCGCGTGTGTGTTAATTTGTGAGTGTACGTGTTCGCGTGTGTGTTAATTTGTGAGTGTACGTGTTCGCCGTGTGTGTTAATTTGTGAGTGTACGTGTTTGTGTGTTAATTTGTGAACTGTGTGTTAATTGTGAGTGTACGTGTTGTTGTGTTAATTTGTGAGTGTGTGTGTACGTGTAATTGGTGAGTGTAGTGTGTGTGTTAATTGTGAGTGTACGTGTTCGCGTGTGTGTTAATTTGTGAGTGTACGTGTTCGCGTGTGTGTTAATTTTGAGTGTACGTGTTCGCGTGTGTGTTAATTTGTGTGTGTGTGTACGTGTTTTGTGAGTGTACGTGTTCGCCTGTGTGTTAATTTGTGAGTGTACGTGTTTGTGTGTGTGTTAATTTGTGAGTGTACGTGTGTGTGTTAATTTGTGAGTGTACGTGTTCATGCATGTGTGTGTGTGTTAATTTGTGAGTGTACGTGTTCATGCATGTGTGTGTGTGTGTTAATTTGTGAGTGTACGTGTTCATGTGTGTGTGTGTGTGTTAATTTGTGAGTGTACGTGTTCATGCATGTGTGTGTGTTAGTTTGTGAGTGTACGTGTTCATGCATGTATGTGTGTGTGCGTTAATTTGTGAGTGTACGCGTTCATGCCTGCATGCGTGTGTGTGTGCGTGTGTTAATTTGTGAGTTTACGTGTTCATGCATGTGTGTGTGTTAATTTGTGAGTTTACGTGTTCATGCATGTGTGTGTGTGTTAATTTGTGAGTTATGTGTTCATGCATATGTGTGTGTGTTAATTTGTGAGTGTATGTGTTCATGCATGCATGTATGTGTGTGTTAATTTGTGAGTTTACGTGTTCATGCATGTGTGTGTGTTAATTTGTGAGTTTACGTGTTCATGCATGTGTGCGTGTGTTAATTTGTGAGTTTACGTGTTCATGCATGTGTGTGTGTTAATTTGTGAGTTTACGTGTTCATGCATGTGTGCGTGTGTTAATTTGTGAGTTTACGTGTTCATGCATGTGTGTGTGTTAATTTGTGAGTTTACGTGTTCATGCATGTGTGTGTGTTAATTTGTGAGTTTACGTGTTCATGCATGTGTGCGTGTGTTAATTTGTGAGTTTACGTGTTCATGCATATGTGTGTGTTAATTTGTGAGTTTACGTGTTCATGCATGTGTGTGTGTGTTAATTTGTGAGTTTACGTGTTCATGCATATGTGTGTGTTAATTTGTGAGTTTACGTGTTCATGCATGTGTGTGTGTGTTAATTTGTGAGTTTATGTGTTCATGCATATGTGTGTGTGTTTAATTTGTGAGTGTATGTTTCATGCATGCATGTATGTGTGTGTTAATTTGTGAGTTTACGTGTTCATGCATGTGTGCGTGTGTTAATTTGTGAGTTTACGTGTTATGCGTGTGTTTACGTGTTCATGCATGTGTGTGTGTTAATTTGTGAGTTACGTGTTCATGCATGTGTGCGTGTGTTAATTTGTGAGTTTACGTGTTCATGCATGTGTGCGTGTGTTAATTTGTGAGTTTACGTGTTCATGCATATGTGTGTGTTAATTTGTGAGTTTACGTGTTCATGCATTTGTGAGTTTACGTGTTCATCATGTGTGTGTGTTAAGTGTTCATGCATGTGTGTGTGTTAATTTGTGAGTTTACGTGTTCATGCATGTATGTGTGTGTTAATTTGTGAGTTTACGTGTTCATGCATATGTGTGTGTTAATTTGTGAGTTTACGTGTTCATGCATGTGTGTGTGTTAATTTGTGAGTTTACGTGTTCATGCATGTGCGTGTGTTAATTTGTGAGTTTACGTGTTCATGCATGTGTGTTTGTGAGTTACGTGTTCATGCATGTGTGTGTGTGTTAATTGTGAGTTTATGTGTTCATGCATATGTGTGTGTGTTAATTTGTGAGTGTATGTGTTCATGCATGCATGTATGTGTGTGTTAATTTGTGAGTTTACGTGTTTGAGCATATGTGTGCGTGTGTGTGTTAATTTGTGAGTTTACATGTTTGTGCATATGTGTGTGTGTGTCTTAATTTGTGAGTGTACGTGTTTGTACATATGGTGGGTATGTTTTGTTAATTTGTAAAAGTGTGTTTGTGCATATGCTTGTGTGTGTTAATATGTGAGAGTACTTGTTTGTGCATATGCATGTTTGTTTTATATATGAACTTGTCAATATATGTAAACAAATGTGTGTGCATGCAAATCTCTATCTGTATGATAGTGTGTGTGTGTATATATATATATATATATATATGGACTCTCGTCGATTTTCGACGCATGAGTGTTCTTTTGTGAACAACCAACACAGTGATTTGTTTATAGTGGTGAAGGCTTGTGTTGGACCATTCCGCACTTTTTGGCACAGTCAATAGGAAAAAATTGGTGCATCAAGGAATGCCACGAACCCAATCAGTGACTGAGCTCAGGAATTTTGAATTTAGAGTTATCCCTCTCCTAGATTGGTTACCTACCCAAGGTTAAAGAGCCCAGTCTGCCCTACTATTTAACCCATAGCTGGAGGGAGAATATATGGATTCATACCTTTCCCAAGGGTATTAGCACTGTGTGGAATGCCAACAGCTTCGTCTAGGAATTGAACTCGAATCGACGAGTCCATTTTCCACAACTCTAACCACTAGCCCCATATATATATATATATATATATATATCAGCAGGTGATAAATTTTGCCTTCTCTGTATGGAGGAGAAACTGGCTATTGCCACATACTCCTAGGGTGAAGAATTACTAAATCAAAGATATGAGACATTGAACTGATGTAGGCACAACAATAAATGGCTGCTTAATTGTTAATTGTCTACAATTGTGTTTTGTCTCCTCCCAACTCTTTGAAAATTATACTGTGTTCTTGTTTATATATTTATTCACATGTCCCAATAGCTTTCTGACATAGTTTCCCCTGAAGATTCTTTTGCAATGCATTTCTATAGGATTTTCATTGCATTTTTATAGTAAAATGATTTGCAATGCATTTCCATAATAAAGTATTTTCATTGTATTTCTATAGTAAAATAAAAAGCTTCTATTACTTATTCGGTTCTCTAAACTGTATATTGTGAGCACATTTTCAATATTTATTGTATTGTGACTCGCTTGGCTGTGTACATGCCTTAGATTAAAGGTCTGTAAAAAAATAAAGCAGTGTCAATACATCTTAATGAATGATGAATCTAACTCCAAAACTACATTCAATATTATGCACTTAAGTGTACATAAATATTGGTATTTGTGTGTGTTCATCAAATTTCCCTAGGCAGGACAAATTCTGAAGTGATAGATTATCATCTTTTCTTTTCCTTTGTTTAATCTTTATCACTCAGATTAAACACCTGCCCATTTTCTACCTCTTCAGTTTCCCCATGTTAAATTTTCTACTTATAACACCTATCAGTACTAACAATCATGGTCTTCTGGGAGGTCTTATAAAGAACCCTCCACCACCACCACCATCATCACAGTTATTCAACTTGAAACAAACTATCTACCCATCACTACTGATAATCATTTTGGCACAGCATAAGGTCTACTCATGTTTTATTTTACTTTGTACTGAACTAAAAAAAAAAATGGGGGCTTGGTTGGTTGGTTGGTTTTACAACATGTCAACACTTGTTGGTTGCTAATTAAATGATGAAGTCAATCCCTCTTTCTTTCTTACTTTTTTTTTTTTTTTTTTTTTTTTGAGCATTTATAAAGTTTTAATTGAATAACCATAATAATAATAATAAAAATGATAATAATCCTTAGTAAACAATTATAAGTAAAGTAAAGTTGTTGGGGCGGCCTGAAGTCAGTATCAGCCAGTCAGCAAGTGAGTCTATCCCCTTTTCAATAGGGCTAGACCAAGGAGATTGTTTTGGCGTCTGAGGTGGAGTGCCACACCTACCATCAGCTCCTTACTTTACCGCACAGATCCCTGTGCTACTCATATGCTGAGTTGGTGAGGACCGGTATCAAACTAGGAACCTTGTGGTTTCTAGCCGAACGCTCTACCGACTATCACGGCTTCAAGTAACTATTCTTAATACAAATAATACTATTGATGGGCCCACCTTTTGGCCATGGGTGGTGGCCTGTGATGCTTAAGGACAGAATCCTGGTAGCTGAGTGTTGTGGACTAGCCTAGTTTACCTTCCATAGAGAGTAAATGAGTTGGTCCAAGACTATTTGTACACTGCTGTTTTAGAACATGTGGGTGATCACTGAGACTGTGAAGATTATGGAACCATTACACAAACTGTCTACCTCAATGTTTTAGCACTCTGTTGTGAGTTACACTATGTCTGGCGCAAACTGTAGTTCGATGTACTAGTATACTGAATATTGTATGAATAATAATAATAATCCTTAGTAAACAATTATAGCTTCAAATAACTATTCTTAATACAAATAATACTACTGATGGGCCCACCTGTTGGCCATGGGTGGCAGCTTGTGATGCTTAAGGATGCGTGTTAGATAGTACCACTACTGTTCTTTTACAACAATTACTTTGACATAAGCATGGGTTAAGTAACCCACAAAGCTTTTTTAAAAGCATGTATATAGTTCCAAGTAAATAATACTTCTAATCCTTAGTAAACAATAATAGCTTTAAGTAACTATTCTTAATACAAATAATTTGTACACAGTTTCAAATAACTAATAATGATAATAATCCTTAATAAACAATTATTGCTTCAGGTAACTATTCTTAATACAATTAATTTGTACACAGTTTCAAATAACTAATAATGATAATAATCCTTAATAAACAATTATTGCTTCAGGTAACTATTCTTAATACAAATAATTTGTACACAGTTTCAAATAACTAATAATGATAATAATCCTTAATAAACAATTATTGCTTCAGGTAACTATTCTTAATACAATTAATTTGTACACAGTTTCACATGACTAATAATGATAATAATCCTTAATAAACAATTATTGCTTCAGGTAACTATTCTTAATACAAATAATTTGTACACAGTTTCAAATAACTAATAATGATAATAATCCTTAATAAACAATTATTGCTTCAGGTAACTATTCTTAATACAATTAATTTGTACACAGTTTCACATGACTAATAATGATAATAATCCTTAATAAACAATTATTGCTTCAGGTAACTATTCTTAATACAAATAATTTGTACACAGTTTCAAATAACTAATAATGATAATAATCCTTAATAAACAATTATTGCTTCAGGTAACTATTCTTAATACAAATAATTTGTACACAGTTTCAAATAACTAATAATGATAATAATCCTTAATAAACAATTATTGCTTCAGGTAACTATTCTTAATACAATTAATTTGCTTACAATTATATAGTTTCAAGTATTTCAATTGATTGGTTGGCTTAACAGTATGTCAATGCTTGTTGGTCTATTTAATGATTAAGTCAATCTATTTTTACCTTTTTCAAAGCAATTATATAGTTTCAAGGAAATAATAATAATTTGTAAATTATATCTTCAGGTAATTATTCTTGATATAAATAATTTACACACAAGTATATGGTTTCAAGTATTCCTATATAATACTAATAATTTGTAAGTGATAGGATCTCAAGTAATTATTCCTATTTAATAATAAACATTTGCAAGCAATTATAGCTTTTGGGAACTCTTAACACAAATACTGCGCACACAATTATATAGTTTCAAATATTACTATTTAATACTAATAATTTGCAAGTTATATGGTCTTAAGTAATTATTCCTCTTTAATTGGCAAATAATTATAATTTCAAGTAATTATACTTTATACAATAAATTCAAGTATTCAGATCTAAAACTAATAATTTTCAAACACTTTTATTTGGTTTATAGACAGAACCCTAACATACAACTACCCCTGGACAGTGTTGACCTAGAAGTAATAATAAAGGGGTACTCCATACTCCCCAGATCTCCAGAATTGGAGCCTCACCATCAGATGCAGTTGCAACCCCTAAAGCTTTGGCTGATGAAATAAATTAGGAATTCTGTCTGTGTCAGAATACAATGGACAGCTCTAGCAGTTGTCGACAGGACTCTTGTGAGAAGCTATGTGAAATGCAACCAGCCTTGTCCAGGATTTGAACTTCTGATGCCATGTCCATTTCCTACTATAAAGACCATTACACCATAGATGCCTCCTCACACATTGCTACTTGTGCCCATGTGGCAGCAATTTTAATCTGAAAAATAATTCTGCTAGATTTTGTATATCAGTTCTGGAAAAAAAAAGTTGCAACCCCTAAAGCTTCAGCTGATGAAATAAATTAGGAATTCTGTCTGCGTCAGAATACAATGGACAGCTCTAGCAGTTGTCGACAGAACTCTTGTGAGAATGAAGATATGGTGATGCTAATGATAAATTGAAAATGATGAAGTCTACATTCCATGGCATAACCCCCTTTAACAACTGTCTGCAACTGTAAGGCCAATATTGTATGGATTCTCTGATGCCATTTTATATGCTATCCAGAAACGGATTCACACATGTAAAACAAAGATGCTGGAGGCAAAGAAAAGAGTGGGATATTGCTGACAAGGTTATGATGTTACTTCTTTATCTGGCTAGGATAATGTTGAATAATAATAATAAATTAATAATAATGAATAGTAATGTTGAATAATAATAAATTTAATAATAATGAATAGTAATGTTGAATAATAATAAATTCAATAATAATGAATAGTAATGTTGAATAATGATAAATTTGATAATAATGAATAGTAATGTTGAATAATGATAAATTTGATAATAATGAATAGTAATGTTGAATAATGATGAATTTGATAATAATGAATAATAATGTTGAATAATGATAAATTTAATAATAATGAATAATAATAAATTTAATAATAATGAATAGTAATGTTGAATAATGATAAATTTGATAATAATCAATAATAATGTTGGATAATAATAAATTGAATGATATTAAATACTTATGGATAATAATTTTGAATAATAATAAATTTAATTCAGTAATACTAAATGATAAATAATAATCTTATTCTTATAATAATGAATAAGATAGAATTAAATAATAAAAGATAATATTGAATAATAATAATTAACTTAATACCAAATAATTATGGATAAAAATGAATTGAATTATAATGGATAATAATGTTGAATAATAATTGATTTAATAATACTAAATAATGATGGATGATGTATAATCATAAGTTTAATAAGTAAAGTAAGTAAAGTCGTCGGGTGGCCTAAAATCAGTATCAGCCTTTTCACTAGCGCTAGACAAAAGAGTTTTTAGCATCTAAAGTGAAGTGCCACACCTACCATCAGCTCCTCATTTCACTGCACATATCCCTGTGCTATTCAAATGCTGAGTTAGTGAGGGCCAGTATCAAACCAGGAACCTTGCAGTTCCCAACCAGACACTCTATGGACTGAGCTAAACCGGCCCTAAAAGAATAATAATAAATGAAATAGAATTAAATAATAAATAATAATGGTTGAATAACAATGCCTGAAAGACTGAATATCCTGCAGATCTCTTTATAAAGTTGGCTGAAAGTAACCAATTCTTTATCAGAATATATCAACTGATAATCATCAGTGTTGAGCAATGGTTAACAAGTTAATTATTGTACCATTGTGATAACATTTATACATACATACATGGAGGTTGTAGGAAATGGAGTGGACGACCTGAGTTCAAATCCTGGACAAGGCTGTTTGCATTTCACAAAGTGCTAATACCTGTTGGGAAAGATATGAATCCATCTATGCTACTCCTAGCTATGGGTAAAAAGTAGGTCAGGCTGAGCTCTTTAATCTTGGCTAGGTAATCAGAGTAGGCAAACCTATTAAACTCTGCTTAAGAAATTGACCTTGTGTTACATTCTGCTCATGCAGAGCGATTGGTATATATATATATATATATATATATATATATATATATACACATACATACATATTTCATATGAAGACTTTTTAACTTCGATTTTAGGTTTTTTATTACTTATATTTTATTACCAACATAAGAACATGTATCATACATCAAAATGAAGCTGGTCCTCTGTGGATCACAACCCTACTTCTCCACACAGTCATTGTTTCTCTCAATAGCAATGTTCCACCTTTGAATGAGAGCATGTATCACTGCCCCAGAAAATTCTGTTGACAGTTCTTTGAGCCACTTCTCCACTACAGATTTCACTTCCTCATCACTTGAATAATGTTTTCCTCTCAAATCCTCTTTCATTCTTTCTTTTCAATAAAAACATTATTCTCATAGTTTTCTCCCTACAGCAAACTTTTAGTAATGGTATTTGGTTTCAGCATTGGAAATTGTTAGATAAATAGTAGAAAAGACTGAGATATACATAAGTTGTCTTTACCCTGTTTCTTGCGTTTGACCAATGTTTGATGATGCAACTGACTGACAACAAACATTCCTGCCAAATATCAGAACCAAATTCTTTGAACTTGTGCTGACCTTTGGCACAATTCACTTACATTGAATAACAATAACATTAAACAATTCTAATTGATGCAATTTACTCTATTTAACAAAATTCTGTACATGCATCCAGAATTTTTGATGGAGCCGGTGATGTCTATTCAAAGGCAGTTTGCCATAAAGATATTTCCCACGTGGACTTTTGCCAGCTGCAGTGTTATTCTTCCAAATTTTGCAAGAGATATGCTGACAAATAATAATAATAATAATAATAATAATAGTATTAATGATAATAGTTGACAGTGATACCAATTGTAGTTGGCGCACTTGGAACAGTACCCAAAGGTACCCAGTCATAATTAGTGGAATGAGAACAGTATACTTCCGTGGAATGAATAAAGGGTTGGGTCCAAAGTTCCATGAAGGCTCCCAATTATGACAAGAAGATTCCAGTGTTCAACAAGAAATACCTGAAGAAGGCCGGAGTGCACATTGGACAAAACATTGTATGGATAACAATGAAGATGAGGACAATAGTCTGAATAATACAAATAATACTAAATACTATTTTCTAAGTATTTGTTAACAGTTGGTTTGTTGGTTTTACAGCATTTCAACACCTGTTCGGTTATTTAAAGTTAAACACTTTTTTCTAAGCAATTATATGGTTCATGTAACTAATAATAATGATACTTTTTAAACTATAGCTCCAAGGGACGATTCTTGATACAAATAATTAGCAACACTGATTTATTTTCAAGTATTCTTATTGAATACAAATAATTTGCACAAGTAAATAATAATAATAGCTTCAAGTAACTATTCTTAATACAAATAATTTTCAGTTATGTGGTTAAAAATATCAATATATATAGATAAAAATATACACACTAAAACCACCAGCCAATCAAAATCCTGGAAATAGACTTAACCATGCCAAACAGTAGAATAGCCCAAGCTGCTATTTAAACCACTTACCAAGTCTAGATTCTCGGAAAGTAGATTCAACTTGCAACAGTTGAATACTGATCAGTCTACACAAATCTCTACACTATGGAGATTAAGTGACTGTCTGTCACTGAAATTTCATCACCACCGCCATTACAATTCCCTTAGTTATTTACATTACATTCTCGATGATTATTAATCAAATCATTTTTTAATTTTGATTAGCATCTTATTTACTAATGATTCTTTGTTAATGACTAGCTAAATTAGATTTGCCTCAGAATTTCTCATGTTATTAATGCATTTAAAATCCTGCAATATGCATAATATATCACTAAGTTTATGGTGCAGATAAATTTGCATACTCATTGTTAGTGTGTTTTAATATTATTCTTTTATTATAAAATATATTAAAAAAAGCAATCCTATGTATAATTTCAAATAGAAATCAATTAAAATTAAAATAATCTTTTTACATTCATTCTTATTTACATTCATTAGACTTTTCAATTTAATATATTTTATTACATTAAAACTTAAATACTTGTGCCTGGAGGTCTGTTTGACTCATAAATGGGATCCGAACAAGTACTATCACTTGGGTCATTGGTTCTTACTTAGACTAGATGGGCGGTCTGAGAGGACCCCTCTGATCAATCGACTGGTCATGTGAAGCCCTAGCACTTATATGATTGTGCCCTTATGGCAAGCCCCAACACTTTTTATCATATGGGTGCTGGCTGAGGGTCTTCATGTCCTGGGAATGACGTTAGACTTAACTGATGAAGAGGTTCTAGTTATAGGGAATGTGGAACACCCCTTCATCACCATTGCTCCCAGGTCCTCCCTGAACCAGAGTGGTAGTACCTGTTAGGGTCCCATCTATGGGTTAAATAGAAAGAAATGTGATTATTAAAAAAATTGAGTACCTATCAAGAATTACTTTATTTCAAAACTTTGTCAGCATTAACTGACCCACTGAGGTTGATATGCCGTAAAACAAACCAAACCACTTTGGGTCAGATTGGAGTAATGTTAATTAAAGAATTACTCTATACTCCTTAGCGCTCCTGAATTGGAGCCTCACCAATAGATGAATTTTACTCTTATACTCAAGAAACTCATGGAGGTGCGTGGTCTAATGGTTAGAGTCGTAGGAAATGGACTCGTCAACGCGAGTTCAATTCCTGGACGAAGCTGTTGGAATTTCACATAGCACTAATACCCTTGGGAAAGGTATGAATCCAATTTTCCCTCCAGCTATGGGTAAATAGCAGGGCAGACTGGACTCTTTAACCATGACTAGGTAACCAGTCTAGGAGAAGGAAAACTCTGAATTCAAGCCTGTTAAACTCTGCTTAAGAAATTGACCCTGTGTCACATCCTGCTCGGGCGGAGGGGCTGGTAAATATATATACTCAAGAAACTCTTAGAAAATAATGTTTTTATACAAACAGTTAATATTATCAGTTTTTTTTTAAATTTACACTTTATTCACTTGAATGAAAACACGAGAATTTTAGGAGAAACTGAAAGGAAATCATATTTGCCTTAATTTATTGATTATTAACATTGAAGTATTGATCAGCTGTTTAACATATGGTTAATCTCTGGTTACATCATAGAAATGGCTGCTGCCCAGGAAATCAATTGATAAAGTCCCAAATTTACTAACCTATTATAATTGGTCAAAAAGTGATTTCTTAGCAAGATACACAGATACCTGCACTCACAAATACAATTATGTAGATACACACACTGAAAACTATTTGGCTAACTTGATAAAGGAATAAACACACACACACACACACATACATATATATATATATATGTATGTATGTATGTATGTATGTATATATTTGTAAAGAAAAAAAAGGCTTTAAGGGTATATAGTGATTATGGTCCATTTCCACCCATGGATATCTGAGACCTTACGAGTTTCTTCAGATCACTTGCTTTATTCATTTATGATAATAAAGCAAGTGATCTGAAGAAACTCGTAGGGTCTCAGATACCCATGGGTGGAAATGGACCATATTCGCTATGTACCCAGTCTTTAAGATTTTTTTATTTATTTAGAATTACTTTTCTCTGTTTATAAAAACTAAACATTGAGCTCTCAAACGTGACCTGAACTTTGCAGCACCCAACTGTTGGAGGAAAGGACCTGAAAGAATCATCCTAATATCAAAAAAACCTTGGTACCCCACCAAAGAAGATATATATATATATATATATATATATAAATACAGTGACACTGATAGCTTTTTGATTTAGTGTGTCCTAGGATGCACATATTTGCTTTGAATGAGTCCCCAGGAAAACTTATGGGTCCCAACTAAAGCCATTTAACTCCTACCTTGTAACCTATCCTGTGTAATTTGTTTCTAAGAAACTATTAAAATGTATTCAGAGTTAGCTTGAAATGGTGAGGGAAGAAAAAAGAAAAACACTGGGATGTATGGATACAATTTTACTGCATCCTTTTGGATTTTTGTGCATCCAGGATGCAGGACGAATACATATCAGCATGTGTGTGTATGTGTATATATATATATATATATAAGCATGTGGTTTAATGGTTATTGTCATAGAAAATGGACTCTGCAAACTAAGGTCGAATCCTGGACAGGAATACCTTAGGAGATGTATGCAACTATTTTCCCTCCAGCTAATAAAAAGGGTAGACTGGGCTCTTTAACTGTGTTTAGGCAACCGATCTAGGAAAAGGAAAATTCTGAATTCAAACCTGCTATACTTCGCTTAAAAAATTGACCATGTGTCACAACATACTCATGGTTGGTGTATATATATATATATATATATATATATATATATAGTCATCCACAGATGCAGTGTTTTGAAGTATCATGTCTCCTCACTGTGACTAGACTTAGCAGGCTACCTCCAGATGGGATAGAAATTCAACTGATTTTTCATCAGTCCGGCATCTTAACCACTTGGCCATCAGCCACCCGCAGGGAAGGTGTAGATTTTAACTGATCAATATATATATAGGTATATATGTTATAGCCACAAGACAGCTCACATCCAGTTTATTGGAGAGCTTTGCCATTTAAGCTTAATTTGTGACCGACAATCAAATTTTACCCCAGAGAGCTCAACCAACAAGGAGTTGGGAGCATTTTTTTTTTTCATCCACTGACACTGTGTTTTGATGTATCAAATCTCCTCAGTGTGGCTAGACTTAGCAGGCTACCTCTGACCGGGATAGAAACCCAATTGATTTTTCATCAGTCTAGCGTCTTAATCACTTGGCCATTAGCCACCTGCAGGGAAGAGGTAGATTTTAACTGATAAATATATATATAGGTATTTATGTTACAGCTGCTAGAGAGCTCATATCCAGTTTAATTGTTGTAGATCCAACAAGGGAAAAATAAATATCTTATAATAAAAAAGGTCTACAAAGTAGTTTGAATTTTCTTTTTGTATGTATAATGCAACACTGTTTTTGTACTGTTAAAAATTCTTTTCAAGCTAATACATTTTTGAGTTTGGGTTCATATATATATATATATATATATATATATATATATATAACATTTTTTTATGGGTGGTCATGGTCATAATGAATCACACTAGCAAATTCCAGTTGATTGATATTCAATCTGAGTCTGTGTTTATTTCTGCAGATTTCTTTGATCTGTTTTTTCCCCTCTTTTTCATTGCTGTTTGTTGTATGTTTGTGCATATATATGTATATATTTTGTTTGTGGAAGAAGATTCAATGGCTGTATTTGTAGCTGTCTTGATAATTGGTTTGTGTGTGAGTGTGCACACATACATGTACAAGTATGTCTACTGATATATATTCACATCTATATGTGTATACCTTTTTTTTAGTTTATTGAATGGAATTGTTATATATAGAGATATTTTTTTATTTTTAAGTATTAAAGAAACTTGAGTTTATTGAACTTTGGTATTGATATGCAAAATAACATATATTTAAGTGTTTGTATTCATATCTTCTATGGTCAATCCAAGAACTTTTAGTACTCACACATATATATATATATACACACACATATGAGAAAGAAAAAGGCTTAAAAATTGTTCATTTCGTTGTTTTAAATCTATTTCTACCCACAGGTATCTGTGTATACCTATGCAGTGATGCTGATAGCTTTTTAATTTAGTGCGTCTTGGGATGCACGGATTTGATTTGAATGACTCGACCGGAAATTTGATGGGTCTCAGCTAAATTTTTTAATAAATTGCTGAGTTTTTATCAATGAACATCTAAAGCTGTCTAGCCCCTACCTTGTACAGTGTAATTCATTTCCAAGAAAATATTGAAATGTATTTACAGTTAGCTGGAAATGGTGGGAGAAGAAAAAAAACACTGGATGCATGGATACAATTTTTCTGCATCCTTTTAGATTTTATGTATTGCTGAGTTTTTATCAATGAACATCTAAAGCTGTCTAGCCCTACCTTGTACAGTGTAATTCATTTCCAAGAAATATTGAAATGTATTTACAGTTAGCTGGAAATGGTGGGAGAAAAAAAAAAACACTGGGATGCATGGATACAATTTTTCTGCATCCTTTTAGATTTTTATGTATCAGTGATACAGGACGCATACCTATCAGCATCCCTGCCTATGAGTTTTATCAGACCACTAACTTTATTGAAAGTGGTAAACAGAAAATTCATGAGGCCTTATGTATCATTTTTCTGGGAAATCCTGAAAGGTTTCGGCTTCAGTTCTTCTCATCGTCTTGGGGGTGGGGGGGTATGACTGGATGACTGGGGATTAATTAACCAGGTGGTGGTGATGGTCTCACTCTGAGCTTATATAGTAGTACCTTGACGTAAAAGTGCTTGAACTTATGAGTTTTCTTCAAGTTCTGTGAATGATGTTAAACTCTATCTGATGGTGAGGTTTTGGAGGTTTGGGAATACCCCTTCATCACCATTGCTCCCAGATCCACTCTGACCCAGAGTGGTAGTAGCTGTTAGGGTCCCATCTATCGGCTAAATAGAAAAATGTGTAAATAAAAAAAGAAAATTGTGTATCCATTAAGAATGAATTCATTTCAAAACTTTGTTGGCATTAAATGACCCACTGAGGTTGATATGCCATAAAACAAAACAGACCAATGAGTTTTCTGATTGATGAGTTGTCACTTGGTCGATTTTTATTTGCACTTATATTGGGAGCTAAAATTTTAAAATTATTTTTATTTCTTTTATTCACATTTTAATCATTATTTTCTGGGGTTTTTTTTTTTTTTTTTTTTCATTCGATTCAATTTTTCTTCGTTCATTCCTTCATTTTTGTTTCATACAATGTTGTGTATTGTATATAATTCAATTCAATTATTTTATTTTCTCTTCCTCTCTTTTTTTTTTTTTTTTTTTTTTTTTCATGTAATGCAATTTCCTTTTTTTTCATTTATACTAATTTAATGTTTTTTTTCTTTCTCTTTTGATCATTATTCCCACTTCTCTTCTTTTTCATTCACCATTTTTAGTCTCCTTTTTATTTTCTCTTCCCTTTTCTTTATCTTTTTTCATTCGGTGAGATTTTTTCACATTTTTCATCTTCTTTCATTCGGTCATTTTTTCCCCCATTTTCACCCTCTTTCACCCTGTCAATTTTTTTTTTTTTTTTTTCAAATTTTTCTTTTTCTTTATCTTCTTTCATTCAATCAATTTTCCCAATCTTCTTTATCTTTATTTTCTTTCGTTGAGTTTTTTTTTTTAATTTTTCTCCTTTTTTGATCTTTTTTATTCAGACAGTTTTTTTTTGTTTTTTTTTAACTTTTCCTCTCCTTTCTTTAGTTTCTTGCATTATAATTTTTTTTTTTAATTTTTCTCCTTTTTTTTATCTTTTTTTATTCTGTCAGTTTTTAAAAACTTTTCCCTTCTTTTCTTTAGTTTCTTTCATTATGATTTTTTTTTTCATTTTTCTTCATTGTTACTTTTTCTCTTTGACCAGATTCACTTCTTCATTCATTATTATTAGCTTTCCCCTTTTCTATCATTTTACTCATTTTTCATCATTGTTATAAGTTTTCTTCCTTTTTTTCTTTTTTTTTTTTTGTTATTTTAATATTTTTCCTTTTTTTCTTCTCTTTTTCCTTTTATTCATTCTTTTTCTTTTTATTCATTCTTTTCTTGTTTTTCATTCTTTTTTTCATTCAGTTTTTACACTCTTTCATTTATACTTCTTATTCTTTTCCCCCTGTACACTCTCTCCATTAAAATAATGAAAATAAATGTAAAAATTACACAAAAACAATCAATACCTGACTAATGTAAATGTTTCAAAAACTACATTTTTGTTGTTTTTTTTCCTATTTGAAAAACCTGCTGTCAAGATTTGGGATGTTGTACCTACTTAGCACCAATGACAGGCAACCAGCCTTTAACACAGTCAAAGACAGTCACAGTCACTGACAGGTGTACTACTTATTCTTTGCATTTACCTGTTTACTTTTCTTTATTTTTATCTACTTATGCACATCACTAATTGAATTTTATGGCTTAGAAGTTGAGAAAACATCTGCTTTGTAAAAAAAGAAAAAGAAAAGAAAAACTATAGAAATAAAAAAAAATAAAATAAAACCTGAGGGAAATTGTGGGTGTGAGACAGAAAATCATGATATAAATAAACTGAGCTAATGCAAAAATTGTTGAAAAAAAAAAAAACAAACAAAACAAAAACAGTATTGAGAGGTTTTTAACAAAATGGTGGAAGATAAACTTTTTTTTATTTTTCATTTTTATTTTTATCTTTTTATAAATTCTCTGTTTAGCGAACTGTACATAAAATGGAATAAGAAGCATTGCCGGTTTGTTATGTTGTTGAACTTTGTTAGCTTATAAGATGTGACATATTGTCTCTAAATATAAAGTATTAAATTATTTGTAAATTAGGTGAATGCTCTTCTGTAAGCATCTGTTTTTGATTTGTTTAACATTTAAGATATTTGTTTCCAGTGAGTTATCACTTGAAGCAAATAGCTGTATGGACACATCATTGAAAAAAAAAAAAAGAAAAAAATATATTGCATGATGAATTACTAAAGTCTGAAAATTATTTCTATCATGAATAGGTCTATAATTGTTCACTAAGGATTATTGTCATTACTTACTGAGAGATGCTGATAGGTATGCGTCCTGCATCCTTGATGCAGTAAAATCATATCTATGCATCCCAGTGTTTTTCTTTTTTCTTCCCTCACAATGTCAAGCTAACTTTGAATACATTTCAATATTTTCTTAGAAATTAATTACACAGGATAGGTTACAAGGTAGGGGTTAGACAGCTTTAGTTGTTTCCCCAGATCATAAATAAAATCCCTACAACTTATTAAGAAAATTTACTTGGGACCCATAAATTTTTCCAGGGACTCATTCAAAGCAAATATGTGTCCCAGGACACACTAAATCAAAAAGCTATCAGCATCACTGCTTGCTTGAAACCTTACAAATCATTTGTATTAGATAGCAATACTTGAAACTTCAGTTGACAGAGCATCCACCTAGAAATCATAAAGTTCCAGGTTCAATACTAGCCCTCATCAACTGAACACGAGAAGCACAGCTTGGATATGTGTGGTAAAGTGGGGAACTGATAATAGGTGTGGTGATCCACCTCAGATGCAAAAGCAGTCTCCCTGGTCTCACACTAGTGAAAAGGGGATAGATTCCCTTGTCATCTTGCTGATACTGCCAATAGTTCACTTTGCTGATTTTATTTCATTTTTTACTTGAAACCATATAATTGTTTGTTAATAATTTGTATTAGATGCGAATATTTGATGCCATATATAACTGTGTGCAAATTATTTGAATCTATAATTTTTTATCAAGGATTATTATTATTAGTTACTTATTATTAGTAAAACCGAATAGTTGCTTGCAAATTATTGGTGTTAGATAGGAATACTTGATACCATATGACTGAGTGCAAATTATTTGTATTAAGAATAGTTACTTGAATCTTGAATTGTTTATTAAGGATTATCATCATTAGTTACTTGGGACCATATAACTGAAGAGATGCTGATAGGTACGTGTCCTGAGTCAAGGATGCAGTAAAATTGTATCCATATGTCCCTGTATTTTTCTTTTTTCTTCCCTCATCATTTCAAGCTAACTGTAAATACATTTCAGTAGTTTTTTTAGAAACAAATTACATAGGATATGTTACAAGGTAGGAGTTAGACAGATTTAATTGGGACCCATAAATTTTCCCGGGGACTCATTCAAAGCAAATATGTGCATCCCAGGACCCACTAAATCAAAAAGCTATCAGCATCACTGTAACTGTTTGAAAACAAATGATTGTTATTAAATAGGAATTGGTAGGATGTGACACAAGGTTAATTTTTGTGCAGAGTAAATCTAGTTTGAATTCAGAGTTTTCCTTTTCTTGACTGGTTTTCTCATCAAGGCTAAAAAAAAAAAAAACTCAGTATGCTCTTCTATTTACCCATATTTGGGAGTGCAGATGGATTCATACATTACCTAAGGGCATTAGCATGAATTGAAATGCAAACAACCTTGTACAGGATCCAAACTTAGATCACCAATTCAATTTCCTACCACAAAAAGCATTATATCTCCTTATACAAACTGGGCAGTCCCTGTGACAGAGTGGCTAAGGTGCTGGACTGCCACATTGTAGTAAGTGAGTTCAAAATCCAGTCTCACTATTTCCTTCACTTTCAGACTAATACCTTTGGGAAAGGTATTAACTGTAGAATTTAGCTGCACAGAACAGTATCCAGCTCTATCGTAAGCTGAGTCTGTTCTGAGAATACCAGAGTGAGTTAGTGTGTGCTTTATATTGCAGGCTGGGATATTTCATTATACACCTTAGGGAAGCTTTTTCTCTGGGTTCTGATTGGCTGCTGAGTTTCACATGGATACTCTGATCAATATATACCTAACACATAACTGTTATAGTAGTTAGTACAGGTTCTATATTTGGTTACAGCCTATCAGACTTTTCTGTCAACTGGACGCTTGTTGAAGCCTTCCTGAGAAGATGAGTATTATATGTTGATTCTACATTAACTCTCTCATCTCCCACCTATGAGTTAAATAGTACAACTAATTTTCTTCTACAATTAAATAAGCCATGAAGTTTGATATGCCATTGAACAAAGAAACCAAACCTTATACACACTAATCTTATTAAGAGTACTTTTTATTTAATAGCAGTGGATATACCACAGTATGATGATGTAATTATTATGTTTATTTAAGAGCTATTGTAAAGTAGCTCAATAAAAGAGTATAATAGTCTTGATTTAACTCTCTCTCTCACTCTTTTTTCTTTCTTTCTTTCCTTTTCATCTTTTCATTAGGTTTGATTGAAACAGATTAGCATTATTGCTTCCTTGCACTCACCTACTCTCTCTATCTTTCCTCTACTCTCTTTCTTTCTTTCTTATATTTTTCAGTGTAGCTTATCCTTTCTTTCTTTCCTTTCTTTCTTTATAATAAAAACATAATAGTTCATTATTTAGCTGAGGTGACAACACTCATAAGAAATGAGAATTTGGCTGATAAGCAACACCAGTTAATCAGGATTTACATTTTTTCATTTCATCTTGGAGGATTTGGATGGTCACATTTTTAACCAGAGAGTGTTGCAAGATGATAATGCTTGTACAATTAAGGAACACGAGTATTAATCTTGTATTTATTCTTAAAATAGCTGGGAGGAGAACAGATGGATTCATGCATTACCCAAGTGAAATGCAAACAGCCTTGTCCAGGATTTCAACTTGGTTTGCTAATTCCATTTCCTCCGACAATAAACATTACACAGAATAAGTAGGTCTTGTAATTCTGGATGAGTCTTGGGAAATTCTAGAAATGATTTTTGATTAAACACTTCCTTTCTTAGAATTAGATCCAGATATTGTTGCGTTGCTCACAGCAGACTAATGCCTAAGGTTTGCTTCTCTCAGCTGCTCCCAAATTGCAAAGGAAATGATTGTAAAAGCCAAGATTAAAAGAAGCTAAGTTGTTAATATAACTCATATAAAACAGAGTTCGAACAAGATAGAGACATCTTGATGCTGGATAATAAGCCTCTCAAATTAGTATTGGATTATTTGGACTATTGTCCTCATCTTCATTGTTATTTGTACAATTGGGCACATAGCATAATGGATAAAGGCGTTGGGTTAATACAGTTTTAAGTGACACCTATCTCTAGGCTGCAGGTTCAATCCTGTTCAAGGCTGACAGTAACATAGAATAATGATTAATACAGCTTAACACCTGTACCCCTGCTATGGTTAGCGGAATGAGAACCGGATACCCCCATGGATTGAATAAAGGGTTGGGTTTAAAGTTCCATGATGGCTCCCGGTTACAAAAAGAAGTTTACTGAGTTGGAGAAGGCTCCAGAGTCCAAGAAGAAATACCTTTAGAAGGCAGGAGTGCACATCGGGCGAAACGTTGTACAGATAACAAAGATGAGAACAATAGTCTGAATAATTCAAATTATACTAATTATCAAGCCTCATCTCAAAAACTCAGAGAAATACCTCTCAAATTAGTAGACCAGTTTACATACCTAGGTAGTAATATCTTATCTACAGAAAATGATGTCTGTATACACATAGGAAAGACTGACTGCTATAGATGGAATATCGATCATATGGAAACTTAATTTCTCTGATAAGATAAAACAAGAATTCTTCCAAGCTGCAGCCATGTCAGTGCTACTCTATGGCTGCACCACTTGGAATCTAATGAAATGTTTGCAGAAAAGGCTAGATGGGAACTACACAAGAATGCTGTGTACTGTATTGAACAAATCTTGGAAGCAGCACTCCTCAAAAAAGCAACTGTATGGCCACTTGCATCATATCACACAATCCATCCAAGTAAGATAAACAAGACATGCTGGACACTGATTGAAAACCAAAGACAAAATCATAAGTGTCATTCTCCTGTGGACAACTACACATAGACACACCAGTGTAGGCTGACCAGCAAAACCTAAACCATTACTAACCCCTCCACCACAAGCAGGATATAACATGGTGGTTAAACCCCTCTATATTGAACATTTGTAGTTTCTATGACTAGAGGTTTTGGAGAAAGATATTCTAACTATATATAATGAGTATTGGCATCTCTGTTTTAATGTGGTTCTTCTATTAATTAAATATAAATTATCCAAAAATTACTTCCCTTTTATAGTAAAATTGGGATGATTTAGGCATTTTATTTCGGGTTAGCTCAGTCGGTAGAGCGTTCGGCTAGAAACCACAAGGTTCCTAGTTCGATACCGGTTCTCGTCAACTCAGCATATGAGTAGCACAGGGATCTGTGTGGTAAAGTAAGGAGCTGACGGTAGGTGTGGTGCTCCACCTCAAAATATTCTCCTTGGTCTAGCGCAAGTGAAAAGGGGATAGACTCCCTCGCTGATTGGCTGATACCGACTTTAGGCCGCCACGATGACTTTTACTATTTATGACAAAATATTTGTGTATTTGTTTCTTAATACTTTCTTTTTTACAAATTTGTATGGTTTCAAGTATTCCTATATAATACTAATAATTATATGGTACAGTTATATGGCAACAAGTGTTCCTTTTGAATATGAATATTTTTAAACATATCTATTTAATTCATAGATGGGGCCCGAACTGTTAATATCACTCTGGGTCAGAGTTGACCTGGGAGTAATAACAATGAAGGGGTACTCCACATTCCTCATATATTCAGAACTGTAGCCTTATCATTAGAGGCAGTTTAGTGTTATACTCAAAACACTTATTTTTCTGCATATAATCTATGGATTCTAGACCCTGCCGACTGGATGGATAATGACACCAAAAATCATTAACTAACTAAAAAGTCGACCCATTGGGTAGCAATTAAGTGGTAAAAAGAAATATCTAGAGAACAATTGTCCCCAAAACATCTTTATAAATTACTATCAGGCTACCCGGTGTCGCCTGGATAGAGGGGGATTTTTTAAAGTTAGTCCCGCAGATCCATTATTACTTAATTGTGAGTTGAATCCTCGTCGGATGCCCCATTTAAATCCCTATGTAAAAAAAATAGACCTTGCGTTGATCCAGCTATTCTGAAAAGAAATGTTAATATCTACTATCTAAAACATCAAATGAAAAAAAAAAAAACATGCTGTTATCATTTAAATTTCATTTTTTAATTATCTTCACGAATCTAAATCAAATCTCTATTATTTTTGCTCAAAAACCAAGCGCTGGAGATATTTAATGTTTATATATATTTACTTTGTTGTTAATTGTTTTATTTTCGAAGTTTCCTCCGGACATACACATACACACAACTGCCCTTTATATATGTATAGATGGGCTTGCAAAAGTTGGAATGTACAAATATATCTGATTTGTTGTTCCGTTGCATGACTCAGCATTTTCTTTCATGTAGCATTTTGATGGACTTCTTTCATTTTGATGTATCTCCTCATTCAACCTTCATCACGCTCTTGTGTGATATAGTCTTAAGTCTAACCTCTCACAATTTGGCACAGTAAATGTTTGTCTACAGCTTGAGTTATGATCCACTTGCACTTTTCATTTCACCTTTTCATCATTTCACAACATATTTACAGCCACAACTTATAATATAATATTTACAACTCTTTGATGTTTTGATAGCTTCATTGTCATTTTTCTTTGGCTGGGTATTTCCACCACTGACACGTTTTTTGTATATATATATATACACACACACACACACCGACCCCTCCGCACGAGCAGGATGTGACACAAGGTCAATTTATTAAGCGGAGTTTAACAGGTTTGAATTCAGAGTTTTCCTTCTCTAGACCGGTTGCCTAACCAAGGTTAAAGAGCACAGTCTGCCCTACTATTTACCCATAGCTGGAGGGAGAGTAGGATTCACACCTTTCCCAAGGGTATTAGCGCTAAGTGAAATGCAATTAGCACGTCCAGGATTTGAACTCGGGGCGATGAGTCCATTTCCCATGACTTTAACCATTACACCACGTGCTTCCTACACGTTTTTGTTATAAGATGCTAAAACTAATCTACACACTCTGTCAGTTGAATGAACTCTTCTACCTTCACTTGGGCTAGACGGGCAGTCAGAGAGGCCCCCTCCGATCAATCGGCTGTTTACGTCAAGTACTAGCACCTACATGATTTCCCCAACCCTATTGCCCTTATGGCAACCCCAAACCCTTTTTATCATATGGGTGATAGAAGGCAGTGGCTGAGGGTCTACATGTCCTGGGAATGACATTAACCTCTATCTGATGGTGAGGTTCCAGTTGTAGAGGTTTGGGGAATGTGGAGCCCCACTTCATCACCAATGCTCCCTGGTCCACTCTGACCTGGAGTGGTAGTATCTGTTAGGGTCCCATCTATGGGTAAAATAGTAAAACATGTTTATAAACAAAACTGATTATCAAATTAAAAATGAATTTATTTCAAAACTTTATTGGCATTAAATGACTCGCCGAGGTTGATATGCCGTAAAACAACCAACCAAAATTTTCTTCCTGCCTGTCTTAAACTAATAAAGTCATCAGTAAAGTATACATAGACTTTTTTTTTCGGTTCAGTTTAACATGTCAACCCTTAAGTAATTTATGGATTTACCATACCCCTTTCCACCATGTCGGCTAAATACACCAATTGCAGAGGAGTAAGACTTCCCCCAATGAAGCAACCTGTTGACCTTGAGTGGCGACCCGTGATGCTTAAGGATGTAACCCAGTTGGTTGAGCAGCATGACATGCAACACTCCACTTTGGCCCTTACTTGGGCTAGTCGGGCAGTCAGCTCAATGAACTGGTCACATAAAGGTCCTAGCACCTGTATGATTGCCCCAACCCTATTGCCCCAATCCTTTTTATGATATGTGCTAGAAGGCGGTCCTAGATATGACATTAAACTCTATCTGATAGTGAGATTCCAGTTCTGGGGAATGTTGAGCGCCCCTTCATCCCCATTGCTCCCAGGTCAACTCTAATACTCTTTGGAAAGGTATGAATCCAATTACTCTCCCTCCATCTATTGTTCAACAGTAGGGCAGACTTGGCTCTTTAACATTGGTATGGCAACTGATCTAGGAGAAGAAAAACTCAATTCAAACCTGTAAAACTCTGCTTATAGATTGACCATGTGTCACATCCTGCTCATGTGTAGGGCTTGGTAAATACATTCAATTTACCCATAGCTGGAATGAGAATAGTTGGATGCATACCTTTCCCAAGAGTATTTGTGCCATGTGAAACACTACCAGCCTCCTCCAGAATTTGAACCTATGCCACTGTGTCCATTTATTATGGTGATAACCATTATACAACAGGTGCTGTTGGGTTATTTAATGCCAAAGTCAGACTTTCAGGTAACTAACAATATTAACTTCAAGTAACTCTTCTTAATACAAATAATTTGGACAGTTATATGGTTTCAAGTATTCTTTCTAATAGATTAGGTTTGGTAGTTTTAAAAACCTTTCAACCCTTGTCAGGTTATTTAATGCCAAAGTCAAATTTTTTGTAAGCAATCATGGTTTCAAAAAAATAATTATAATCACTCGTAAACATTTATAGTTTCAATCTATTCTTAATTGAAATAGTTTACACACAGTTACATAGTTTTGATCAAACAAATATATACTTTCAAATAACTATTCCTAATAATGACCTAATAGAATCTTACTAAAAGACGTATATATATATATATATATATATATATATATATATAGGTATATGAAAAAACAATTTTTTTTTGTGATGAAACAAAGAAAATACAGTGCTCAATCACAAATTGTGAGAGCTAATATTTATTTATTTTACAGAGTTTTCACAGATCAATGTTCACTATAAACAGCGACCCAGTTTTCATGCTAAGGGGCAATCATCAGGCTGTTGAGCAAGATCCCATGGTGTTTGTTGAAGATCTTTACTCAATGTCACATTTTGGACCGCAAATAACGTTGGTTAGTTCCGCGGACGCTATTGTAGTTCGGATTTACTAAAATTACTGATGATTGCCCCTTAGCATGAAACCTGGGTTGCTGTTTATAATGAACATTGATCTGTGAAAACTCTGTAAAATAAATAAATAAATATATATATATATATATATATATATATATATATATATATATATAGAAAGGTTATGTATTTGAATAGATATTATTGATTTGAATGTATCTTTATATTTATGAATATACTGGTTTGATTTATTTGCTTAACCACATAAAAACGAAGTGTTATTGGTGTATAAATGGACGTTATGCTGTTATAATGCATTAATGTACCCAGGGATACATTAACACTGAATATGAAGTATGAAAAGATAAAAACTAACTTGTATGAACAATAAACATATGGGTGTTTAATATACAATAACATGCAAGGCATTTTATATTAGCAAAAAGGTGAATTGTATGTAATATTTCAAAGAACAACCAAAAGTATTTTTGTTCAATACAAAGGGTAATGCAAAGAATTACTTACATTTGGGGGGGAGGGGGTCTTCATCATCGCCCCCATGTGGCAGTAGGATTTATCTTGCTGAAAAGAGATAAAAATTGGTTTGGTTTGTTTGTTTTATAGCATATCAACCTCTGTGAGTCATTTAATGCCAGATAAGTTTTGAAATAGATTAATTCGGGACAATCATATAGTGCTGGGGATTGACGTAACCAACCGATTGATCAAAGAGGGGCCTCTCTGACTGCCCGTCTAGCCAAAGTAAGGGTAAAAGTGGGATGTTGCAGATCATGACTGCTTGTTCACCAGGATTCTGTCCTTAAGCTTCACAGGTTGCACCCATTTGGAGTGGGGGTGTCTTACCCCACTGCAGAGGTGCAGTTTGTGTATTCTAAAAGTCCCACCCAACAGGGCTGGATAAGAATTGGTGTTCACTTCACCAAACTCATGACCAAAGAGACGTTGAGAAGAGGAGTCTCCTTTCTCACATGACCTATGGTCATAAGATATGAGAAACCTTGTCTCGAGATCTAAGGAGACCGACTTACCAACATCTTCAGACCAAGATAGAATAACTCTTGTTACCCTACACAGATATCAACTCCTCATGGGTTATTAAATGCTGAATGAATTCCCTGGATCCATGAGGAACCTCACTATCAGATAGTTTAATGTCATATCCAGAACATGAAGACCCTCAGCCACCGCCTTCTAGCGCATATGATAAAAAGGTTTGGTCTTACCATAAGGGCAATAGGGTTGGGGCAATCATACAGGTGCTAGGACAGAGTGGCTTCAAATGGGGAAGGATTGAATATTGGTTGATTTGATTTTACTATATGTCAACCTTCCTCATTTGAAGCCACTCTGTCCTTTTCTTTTTGGGGTTTCTTAGCTTTCTCAGTTGCTTGCCAGATGTTAGAACCCTCAGTCCTGCATTTTGGAAGTCCACCTGCAACTGGATATATATATATATATATATATATATATAGCACACTGGTACTTTCTCTTATAAGTTTAGTTAGTTCCAATTTTAATTCAATTTCCTCATATATCAAATCAATTTTTCCCATTGAAATAAACTGAAATGCCATTAATCCATTTCACCACCCCTAAAAAACTCACCTTAAATTTTTTGTTTTTAAGAAAAATAGCAAAGTATTGTATAAAAAACATGATAGAATAGAATGTAATGAATTATGTGTGGTAATATGTTTTAATGTTTATTTTTTATAGATGATATTTTCTTTGGTATAATAAGACTCTAAGGAAACTTAAATGTTTTTAGTGAACTTATTAACATAAGCATATCTGAAGCTTGCTCCTATCTCAAATTTTAGCTCTCAATGCAAAGAAAAAAATTGAGTTAGAACTTGTAATTTCTAAGTGTGATGAAATTGAAAGGCAGCCCTATGAACAAGCGGATTCCCAGCCCCCACAAACAAAGCACATCAGGATATGTTTGGTCTGTGCGAGGGGAAGAGAGTGGTGAGTGGCTGCGGATATTCAAACTCGCTACCTCCTCGTAGCTGAGGTGCTGTTAGCAGAAACCCGGATGAAGTATATCGGAATTTGCATAAGTGCAGCCGAATGAGCAGAAATAAGACGGACTGTTGCTGACATGATGAGTAAGGAAGAAAGTGTTTGGACGGCAAATGAAATCTGATGACTGCTATTTGAAGTGAAAGTAACGTGCTCAGTTGGGAAAGGAATTACATTTCATTTGCTAGAGAGACTTGCAAAAGATAGATATTATCTTGAATTTTTAGACCATCCAAAACACTAAGTTAGAGCACTAGTAAATCAAAGTACCATTGTACATAAGGTTAGGTTGATTTTGAAACTGTAATGTCTCTCATATGGCGAAAGTTGCAAATTAACAAAAAATTACCACACAAAATATTTTCTTCAAAACTTTGACTTCATTTGAGGAAATAGATTTCAATTTAAAAAAATGTTACCACTGTTACAGCTTAATAACTAGGTCAAAAGCAGCATATCAGATGTTTGTGATGATGGGGGGCATATTTCTGTGTGGATAGCGGATGTCGTGATGATGACTTGCCATGAATGATGACCGATAGGGATGAGTGTTGAGTGAGAGAGAAAGAGAGAGAGTCATAAAAATCCGTGCTGTCAGTGTGAGATGATGATGATAATGATGATGTAAATATTTTGAGCTTCATGTCCTAAGAGCTAGAAGCCTATTATTATACCGTTTTTATTTATTCGTTGTTAAAGGGAGTAGAAATATATTTCAATTTGAATTGCAGTTATATTTTATTTGTTTTGTTGAAAATGACAACCTTTTCTGTTTTAGATATTTCTTGGCTAAATGTTGTGAAAGCAATGATTTTTGGTGCATTTTAGCAGACGATGTTTGATGCTATTTCCTAAAATAATGGTGCAAGTGAGAGATCGAGTTTTCTGTATCTGTATTCATTATACCAACACCCAACTTTCACTATTTTACAAAATTTAATATTTCTAAAAAGTGAAAAATCAACTTATCCTATTTTCATATGAGTCTTATTCAATTATTTGCTTAATAAAAACATTAGTATAAACTTGTAAGTTTGCTTATATAATATATACAAATTATGGTCAAATCATGCTAAAAGTGCTGGTTATCACTAGATCACTGAAGTTAAGCAGAAATGATCCTGACTACTTAAGCAAAAGCAGGTACTATAAGCAACCTTAGTTCTTTGTTTATCAAAATGACTTGATTCAGCATTAACTCTTAATGTCCTATACCACCTCATTGCACCTGGCCAGAAGTCACATTCATTTTCCTAATCCACCCCAAACAATAGCCTTTGTTTAAATGTAATATTGAACATATTTATAAGTCTTTAATTAAAGGGAAATAACAGGTAACTTTTAATGAAATGGATATTTTTACCCATTTTTGATAAATGGTTATAGGAATTGGGCTCTGAAAATTCTCAACAGGAAGTTAAGAGTTAAATGACCCAAAAAGAGTTGATATTGTAAAACAAAACAACCAACCCTGTGTCAATAAATTTTTGGAGGCACATATTGAAATGATTATTGTTATAGAAAATGGACTCGACAAACCGAGTTCACATCCTAGATGTGGTTGTTTGCATTTCACTTAGTGCTAATACCCTTGGGAAAGGTATGAATTAAACTATTCTCCCTCCAGCTATAGGTAAATAGTAGGACAGACTGGGATCTTTAATTTTGGTAAGGGAATCAGTATAGAAGAAGAAAAACTCTGAATTCAAACTGTTAAAATTTGTTTAAGAAATTGACAATGTGTTGAATCCTGCTTGTGTGGAGGGGTTGATAAATATGAATACCTTTGGGAAATATGACTCCAAGTATTTATTCTCCCTCCAGCTATGGATAATAATAGAGCAGACTAGGCTCTTTGATAAGGCAACCAGTCTAGGAAAAAAAAAACTGTTAAACTCCGCTTAAGAGATTGACCATGGGCCACATCCAATTTTTTCGTGTGTGGGGGGGAGGAGGCTGGTAAATATGTGTAAATAAATGTATACATATGCAGTGATGCTGATAGGGTTTTGATTTAGTGCATCCTGGGACACACACATTTGCTTTGAATGCATCCTCAAGAAAATTTATGGGTCCCAACTAAAGTTTCTTAATAAATTGTAGGGTTTTTATTTATGATCTGGGGAAACAACTAAAGCCATCTAACTCCTACCTTGTAATGTATATTGTGTAATTCATTTCTAAAAAAAACTATTAAAATGTATTTTCAGTTAGCTTGAAAAGGTGAGGGAAGGGAAAAAAACGACACTAGGATGCATGGATATCATTTTACTGTGTCCTTTTTGATTTTTGTGCATAAAGGATACAGGACACGTACCTATCAGCATCTTTGTATATGAAACTATATAAAACAACCAGATGGTTCCCATTTATGAAGAATATTATCAGACCTGGTTCTTATGGTTATAAACAAATGTATTGTTCATGTATTTCATAGTTGGAACTTAGGATTTTTTCTGTAAACACAAACATCTGAAATGCTCTCAGCTTTGACCTTTCAGGAAACATGTCATGATTTTCTTTGTTGTTTTATTTTCATGTCAGTAGGAAGGTGTTTCTTTTTTGTTTTTTAATTCTACAAAGGTTGTTATTGTTACTATTGTTGTTGTACCAAAATTTTATTCTTTCAAGTATAAATTAAATATAAATTTTATAATAACACAAGTTAGACTTTTTTCAGAATATATGAGGGTGTGTCAAAAAGTAATGCCATTTTGTTTAGGATAGGTGTTATTACCAAAACATGAACTTGTATCATACATCAAAATGAAGCTGGTCTTCTGTTGATCACATCCTTACTTCACTACATAGTCACTATTTCTCTCAGTAGCAGTGTCTAACCTTCGAATGAGAGCATATATCCCTGCCTCGTAAAATTCTGTTGACTGTTCTTTGAGCCACTTCACTACATATTTCACTTCCTCCATACTCACCAGATTTAGTGCCTTCAAATTCTCTTCATCACTTTGGCCCCATGAAAGAGGGTTGGAGACAAGGAATTGTAAAGGTTTCATGTATGCCTCACATATTTGATGACAGGGTTATGAAAAAATAAATGAACTGGGTTTTTTTTTTCTGCTTTTTTTTTTTTTTTTTTTTTTGAAACTAAGGTGCAAAAAAAAATAAGGACTCAGCTGTATTTCTTGAATATTAGCACATTTGAATCCTTTATTCTTTCATGGTTTTTAAAAAAAATGTATATTTTTTTCATAACCCTGATATATATATAATATATATATATATATATATATATATATATATATACCAAGCGTGTTGGTAGATCCTTGCGGAGAGAATTTAATTTAAATGACTACTGTGGTTAGTACTATTTATTTTGTCTTGCTCCTTTTCTTCTTCAGTCAGATTTTAGCCCTGAAGAGCTTTATGCGAAACTAATAGTAGGTTTGTCTGACTCATTAGACTATCTTTGTTATATATATATATATATATATATATATATATAAATTAAAGTCGTCGGGTGGCCTAATGTCGGTATCAGCCAATCAGGGAGGGAGTCTATCCCTTTCACTAGCGCTAGACCAAGGAGATTGTTTTTGCATCTGAGGTGGAGCGCCACACCTACCATCAGCTCCTTACTTTACCGCACAGATCCATGTGCTACTCATATCGCTGAGTTGGCGAGGACTGGAATCGAACTAGGACCTTGTGATTTCTAGCCAAACGCTCTACCGACTGAGCTAAAGAGAATCAAGATAGTTTGCAGTCAAAATTTATTAATCATATATGGAGGCGAGTGCAAGTGCACACATTTTATATTAAATGAAGGCTAAAATATTTATCAGTAACAAAGAAGAAGAATTAAAAAGGAATAAGCAGAACTAATCCACACTTTATATTAAATGAATTCATAGTTCCAGTTTCAGCTGTGATATCAACAATGCATCATTCTCATAAAAGTGACTGTGAGAAAAAAGCTTTTTTGAATACCAAACTGTTTTAGAGAGCAAATAAAATTATCAAGTGTTCATTTGAATTTTATGGACGTTGCGTTTTCACTTTGAACAAAAGTACCATATTGATTTTTTTAAAGATGGAATAAATGTCTTTAAATTACCCTCGATGAATAACCAATATCTGATGTTTGGAAAACTGATTCCTGTTTCCTACAAAATTCAAAAACACAAATCTAAAATGGCAGTGTGGTGTATGGAATGGAATATCATCTCCCTTTCTCTCACTCTCTCACTTTCTCTCTTTCTCTCTCTCACTCTCTCTCTCTTTCTCTCTCACTCACTCTCTCTCTCTCTCTTTCACTCTCTCTCACTCTCTCTCTCTTTCACTCTCTCTCACTCTCTTCTCTCTCTCTTCTCTCTCTCTCTCGTTCTCTTTCTCTCTCTTTCTCTCTCTCTCTCTTTCTCCCTGGTTCTGTTTCAATATTTGTAGTGTTTTGATTTTAGTTTTCCCCTATAAAGAAAGAACATTTTTTTCTGTGAAGACATTATTTTTTTTCTCTCTCTCCTTCCATTTTTATTGCTTGAATTCAAATGAGTTTTTCTTTGGCCTCCAAAATGCCGAGCAAAGTGCATAACCTGAATTACCTTTTTATTTATCTCTCTCTGGCAAGTTGATGATAAGCTGCCATTTACAGATTGATCTTGACTCTTTAATGCAAATTAATCTGAATTGGAAATAGAAATTTTAATTCTTCAACACTAACACACTCTCTATCATCAGTTGAGTCTTAGTAGTTACTATCCCTAGTTTTGTGTAGACCAAATAGGATTGGTGAAGTATTTGCAAAATATGCAAATTATCCACTGCCTGCCCCCATCATATGTGGGGGAAAATTATACTTTTATAAAGTTTATTTTTAAGGTCTCATACATAAATACACACACACACACACATATATATATACATATATATACACACACATATATATATACATATATATACACACACACACATATATATATATATATACACACACACACACACATATATATATATATATATATATATATACACACACACACACATATATATATATAACACACACACACATATATATATATATACACACTATATATACACACACACACATATATATATATATACACACACACACACACACACACACACATATATATATATATATATATATATATTATATATATATATATATTATTTCTTTATGTTGGTGAGATTAAGGATGGTAGGACTAAAAAACAAAACATCTTCAGCATAATATAACCTAACAAGGGTTGAAATGCTGCAAAACCCAACCAACCAACTTTAGCCCTTACTTGGGAAAGACATGCAGTTGGAGAGGTCCCCTCTCATTATTCAGCTAGTCACATCAAACTCTACCACCTATATGATTGCCATGATCATATTGCTCTTAAAATAAAAAGGATTTGAAGTTTGCTATATGTTCTAAAAGGCAGTGGCTGAGGGTTTGGTGTCCTGGGCATGATGTTAAACTGTATCTAGTATTGAGGTTCCGATTCTGAAGCTCTAGGGAGTGTGAAGTACCCCTGGTCCACTCTGACCCAAAGTGGTAGTATCTGTTAGGGTCTCATCTATTGGCTAAACACATAAAATAATGAGTGCTAAAAATGTTTTTAAAAAAATTAATTTAGAATACCCAACAAGAATGAATAAAACAAATATCTTTAGCAGGACTAGCAAATATATGCACCCTCCGGGTGCAAGTATTTAAGTTTTAATGCAATAAAATATTGTATTAAATTAGAAAGGCTAATGAAACTAAATAAGAATACAGATAAAAAGATTTGAAACAGAGGGAGTATAATAAAAGATTTGAAACAGAGGGAGTATAATAAAAAATGGAACAACTGAAACTTACTCTTCCATCACTCTCGTCTTTCATTGTTATATTTTTTCTAATTTAAGTATTTAGTTATAAGAGGAAGTAAAGAATAAAATGACAGTTATTTTATCTTCATTTAAGATTCATTGAAGAGATTTTTGCTTATATTCATTAAAATAAAACCAAACAGTTAGAAATCAATAATACTAAGCACATATTTATTAAATTCGATTTTTAAATATTAATATGCAAATTAGCCTTCCCGTTCACACTGTAAACCGCTATTTTGTTGTATATATAAATATAATTGCATGTTATCAGTATGTAGACATAGTTAACAGTATTAATAATGTAAGACAATTTTATTAATAATTGAGGTTTAGATAAAAATAAAATCATGGAGAATGTGATGTAAATAACTAAGGGAATTGTGACTTGAGTAGGAATATAGTTTCGGTTACAGACAGAAAAACACACAATCTTCATTATAATAAGATATAACCCAAGGAAAGACATGCTGCAAAATCCAACCATTACTTGGAGGGTAAATAATTGTTTTTTTAATTTTTAGCCTGCAATTTCCAATCAGTTTGTTGTTGATACTCTGTTATAGCATTTTATTTGCTGTTTATTTGTATGATATTTTGGTTTCTTTTGCAAAACTCCTTTTAGTAAATTATCAAAGGGCAATTCCATGTCAAATCATCCAGAAAAAAGTAAAATTGTCACCCACCCCTTTCAATTTTTCTGAATTTTTTTCTAAGTGTGGACTACGTTAAAGGTAGACATTCCCAAAAATTTCATATTCCAATTCAAAAAATTGGCGGAGTTATGTTAATTTTTAGCTCTCCAAATTTGGTGGGGTTTGCGTTAAATGGTAACTTTTTGTAACCTATTTTTGTCTGTAAAATGAGTTCTGCAGCTTCCCTACAACTTTGTAAAAGTATTTTTGCCCAAGGAATCCAAATATGCTATTAAAAACGTCTTAAAGTCAACCAATTTTAAGTTATTGATTTTTTCATAGTAAGATCCATATCCCGCACTGTATCTATGACAAAAAAAATTTTCTATTATTATTTCACATATATTTAACATTATTTGTATCAAAAGGGTAGTTTCAGAAAAATTGAAGGGGGTAGATTATTTGACATGGAATTACCCCAAAGTATAATTGACACCAATCTGAGTACCCGTCATTTCTAGATGTACAATGGAATAATGATTATCATTTGAAATAATAAAATCTTTCTTGTTTCTTTCTTTTTGATCCAGGGCAGTGAAATCTCGATGATATGCTGATTACAATAGAATCATGGGAAACAAGTTCTGCGGACCTCTTCTAAAGAAGAATTATCGACATGAAAGTTACCCGTGGCACATACGAAAAGATTCACATTTGTTAAGGTAATAACATAAACATATTTTCTTTTGTGTTTCTATGAGGTGGGAGGGGTCATGGGGTTTGGTTTATCTCAGTCAGTAGAACACCTACCTCATAATCGCAAGGTTTCAGGTTCAATACCAGTCCCTGTGGCACATACAAAAAGATTCACATTTGTTAAGGTAATAACATAAACATATTTTCTTTTGTGTGTCTATGGGTGGGGGGTCATGGGGTTTGGTTTATTTCAGTCAGTTGAACAACAACCTCGGAATCACAAGGTTTCAGGTTCAATAACAGTCCCCACCAACTCAGCGAATGAGTACTACAAATTGGATAATCTGATCTATCCAGTAATGTGGAGAGCTGATGTTAAGTGTGGCACTCCACCTCAGCAAAAACAATCTCCCAGGTCTATCACTAATGAAAAGAGATAGACTCCCTTGCTATCCGGCTGATACCATCAATAGTCCACTTGGCCAACTTTACTTACTTTTACTTATATATATATATATATATATATATATATATATATTTACTTATATATATATACTACTTTTACTTATATATATATATATATATATATATATATATATGACAATTGAATGGTGTATGAATTAAAATTATGTAAATGAAAGAAAATGTTGAACAAATTAAATTTACTTACTATCAAAGGCCATGAATGATGGAACACATAATTGCATTATTTCAGAGTGAACCTCACTCTTTCATTGGGCGAAGAAAATAAATTAAAAATTGAAAATGGCTCCATCAAACAGGAAATTAAACCATTCTGAGATTTTCTATGGTGACACGCAGATTGTTAAATGTATCCAAAAAATGTTACCATATCATTTTCTTGGTTGTATTCTGAGAGTTGTATTGTTCTGGGGATGTTTGTAGCTAAAAAGATTTTGTGTCTCTTAAAAGAAATATTGTAGTTTTATATCTAAACTAAATTTGTGTTTGTATGGACGTAATATATAAATCTGTTTTTTTATTTTTTTATTTCTTTGGGGGGGGTTGTATTTTTTTTTTTTTTTTTTTTTTATTGTAGTGAATTTATTAAATGAAGTGTTTTGTGTTGAGTATTGTTATCCCTTTAAATATCTCCACTACAAACATTTAAAATAGATGAGCGTTATCGCTTCCACACACTTAAACCCTCTTCCTATTGTAATCTCCTCTCTTTCTTTCTTTCTTTTTTTCTTTCTTTCTTGATTATAATATTTTTCTGTATTGCATGTCCTTTTCCTTCTGATATGTTTAATTAAGAGCTATTGCTAAATAGTTAAAAGTTCAAATTTTTATTTTCAAAATTCTTTATCATCATCATCATCATCATGTGCTCACAACACGGATTGCCTTCTCTCTCTCTCTCTCTCTGCAATCCCTTTTGGTAAGTCATCTACATGGCATCCAGTGTGTTTATAACAAGGTTTGCAATTCTGCATTCCAAATTTTAGCAATCGTTTTTTTCTATAAAACTAGACTGGTTCATTTTTATTGATTCATCATAACAATTTTAACAACACTAATATGCAACTCAACAGAACTCGTATGTGGTAAGTGGAGACTCTAGGTCAGCAATGTTACTTCGGCTCATATTTTTAACATATTTAACTATTTGTATAATTTTAGCATCCAAATGCATTTTTTTTTCTAAATACAATTTAGCAAATCTCTCTGTACTGCTGATACTTGACAACTGACCATTCTACTAAAAAAACAAAATTATATTTTTTCTTTATCTGTTGTATTTCCTAAAAAAAAATGTCTTTGACCCAGTGTAAGTGACTGTCTCTACACAGGTTTACACACTGCTGATACTTGACAACATGCCATTCTACTAAAAAAACAAAATTATATTTTTTCTTTATCTGTTGTATTTCCTAAAACAAATGTCTTTGACCCAGTGTAAGTGACTGTCTCTACACAGGTTTACACACTGCTGATGCTTGACAACTGACCATTCTACAAAAAACAAAATTATATTTTTTTTCTTTATCTGTTGTATTTCCTAAAACAAATGTCTTTGACCCAGTGTAAGTGACTGTCTCTACACAGGTTTACACACTGCTGATGCTTGACAACTGACCATTCTAAAAAACAAAATTATATTTTTTCTTTATCTGTTGTATTTCCTAAAACAAATGTCTTTGACCCAGTGTAAGTGACTGTCTCTACACAGGTTTACACACTGCTGATGCTTGACAACTGACCATTCTACAAAAAACAAAATTATATTTTTTCTTTATCTGTTGTATTTCCTAAAACAAATGTCTTTGACCCAGTGTAAGTAACTGTCTCTATACAGGTTTACACACAGCTCTCTGCTAATTCGCCATATAATAGGTCTTTGGGGATGCGGCTTTTGTCCATCCTCCTGACGTGGCCAAGCCAACGCGGGCATGCTGTTCATGTTTGCTCATTTCAGCACTTCTGTGTTTGGCACTTTGTCCTGCCAACGTGTGCATTGGATGCGGCATAGGCATCTGAGGTGAAAATTTTCCAGTTTCCTCTCATGGCATGAGTATGTGATCCAGGCTTTGCTACTGTAGAGAAAAGTACTGATAACGCATAATTTGTAGACACACAGTTTGGTTCTCTTAGTAGGGCTGGCATTGGCCCAGACTCTCTGGCTCAGTTTGGCCATAACTGCCGCAGCTTTTGCGATTCTGCTGTTGACTTCACTGTCAGTGGAGACTGAGTTGGCAATGGTGGACCCAAGATACTTGAAGCTCTCCACTGCTTCCAGGATGCACCCATTGATGACAATGTTCGGGAGGATGTGTATACTTTGTGCTATGACTTTTGTCTTATTTAGACTTATGGTTAGTCCAAATTCCTTGGAAGCATGCATGAGTCGGTTGACATGCTGTTGCAGGCCATGCTCAGTGTGTGACGCTAAGGCTGCATCATCGGTGAATAGCATTTCCCATATGAGGACCTTCGTGACTTTGGTCTTAGCTCTAAGTCAAGCGATGTTGAACAACTTGCCATCATTCTGGTATGTATGTAGACTCTCTTGCTGCAGTCCTTGAAGGCATACTGGAGAAGCATGGAGAAAAATATTCTGAACAGCGTAGGTGAAAGGAGACAGCCCTGCTTTACTCCACTACTATTATGTTACATCAATACATCTGTTTCCCCATAGTCTTGTGTCAGACAAGGCTTTCTAAAAAATAAAAGATGACCTAATTTTAGTGCTAGGGTCTCATTCCCCCCACCACCACCACCCACTATGATACACCTCCCCACTTGAATATATAATATGGGACCTTACTCTACAGATGTCAATTTTCACAAAGTAGTATTTATAGAAAATATATGAAACTTGTCGTTCCAGGGCCCCCAAGCAATTCTCTGGGTTGAGTGGGGGTGATTTGGGGGTAGTATGTGCTAGCCTGGCTGCTGTTAGCAATAGGGTTTGGTGATAATATTGAACACATGATATCTTTATTTGATGAGAAAAAGAAAGAAATGCCCTCTATACATGTCAATTTTCATAAAGTAGTATTCATAGAAAATATATGAAACCCACCTTTCTGGGGGCTCCCAAGCACACACACACACACTCACACACACACACACTTTCAGAGGGTTTTGGGGTAGTATATGCCAGGCCTGCTGCTTTTAACAATATGGGTTGGCGATAATATTGAATACAAAATATCTTATCTTTATTTGATTTGTAAAGAGAAAAAGAAAGAAACAGAAACAAACAAACAAAAAAAATGAGGCATCATGGGAAGGGAAAAAGAAACAATGGGTCCAGGCCAATGGGCCAAGTTGCTGGCTGTTTGAACTGTACTGGAGTTATTTGCAAATTTGTATGTTTCTATGTCCAAAATTCGAGGCACGTTTTTAGTTTTAAGCCTGCTAGTGGCATACTGTCTAGGGGGTGGGGGTCTGCCTTATGATGGCTGTTGGCCAAATGATAAATGGATTGACTATAGGATGAACAGGTAAAATAGAAATAAGTTGGTACAATGATAAAGATGAAAGAAAAAATTGGTAAATAAGTCAAGTGTTAAAAAGCAGGGAAGTGTGTCAGGGGGACATTGGCAGTGGGAGTATCAATACTTTCATTGTTTGTTTTATATTATATATATGATCTTGGAAAAAATAGGAGGACTGAGAAAGAGGAAAGAAATTAATTTTAAGAAAGATCAGAAAGGAAATGTCAATAGAAAAGAGTGAAAGAAGAAGAAAAATCAAAGAATGTTGGTTAAATAGTTATTTAATAAGCTTAGATTAGATATGACATAAGGCTAGTTTTTATGGAGCACCAAGGAAGAAACAAACTAATTATGGTGTACTAATCTAGCTTGCTAACCATTACACCACATGAAGTCCACGTCTTTTTGCATTGATAATTAATAAGGTTCAGATTAGATGTAGCACAAGGCTAGTTTGTATGGAGCACCCAGTGTGAAACAAACTCACTAACTATGGTCTGCTAATCTAGCTTGCTAACCTTTACACCACGTGAAGTTCATAGTCATTTACTAATTTTATACTTAGATATGGCACAAGGCCAGGAGTAAAAGTGATTAGTGAGAACCAAACCCACTGACAGTGGTCTGCTAATCTTGCTTGCAAATCATTACATCCCATGTCCTCTTTTTGCATTATTATCTATTAAGCTTAGATTGAATGTGGCACAAGGCTACTATATATGGAGCCCCCGGTGAAAAATAAGCTCACTAACAAAAGTCTGCTAATCTAGCTTGCTAACCATTACACCATTGAAGGTGCCTAGAAGGTGGGTTGATTGGTTGTTTTATAACATATCAACCTTTTTCAGGCCATTTTATGCTGAATCAAGTCATTTTGATATTCGGTTTACTTAAGTACCTGTTATTGCTTAAATGGTCACCCATCTAAGTATTAAACAGGCTCATTGCTACTTAACTTCAGTGATCTAGCAAGAACCAGTGCTTTCAGTATGACTTGACAGTAAACCTAGAAAGTTGGTTATATATGGGAGTTACAAGCACGTGGTGTAATGGTTAAAGTCATGGGAAATGGACTTGTCACCCTGAGTTCAAATCCTGGATGTGGTAATTGCGTTTCACTAAGCATTAATACCCTTGGGAAAGGTATGAATCCTACTCTCCCTCCAGATATGGATAAATAGTAGGACAGACTGGGCTCTTTAACCTTGGTTAGGCAACTGGTCTAGGAGAAGGAAAATTCTGAATTCAAACCTGTTGAACTCTGCTTAAGAAATTGACCTTGTGTTACATCCTGCTCGTGCAGAGGGGTTGGTAAATATATGTATGGGAGTTACAAAAAAACTTTAATTGTGTTTGAAGACACCTCAGTAAGTAACAATGGTTGTTACAATCTTATGGGCCATCCTGTAGGCTTTCAGCAAGAGTGCTTGTCCAGTGGAATTGGATCCTTGTATTGTAAGTCCCTCCTTAATGATTGCAAGTAGAACTATGGCAAGTATCAGTGTTTAAGTAGTGTATCAGCCACGCATTATGGTTGGTGATTGGCGAAGGAATAAACCACATGACCTCGGCTATTCTATAAATTCAGGTGGGGAATTGGAGCACACCTTATATTACAAAATAGTCTAACAATGGTTAGCAAGCTTATCTCAGAGAGAGTTATGAAATTGATTCTCACTGGGTTATCTTTTGCCATATCAGTGGAAGGTGTGTTGATGTATACTGGTTATCATAATAGAAAAGGAAAACTACAATATTGAAGTCAGTTAATCTACTGTTGGTTTGAATAACAGCAGCTAAGTACAACTGAAACAGTGTCCAAGACAGTTGGTATATATAGAAATCAAGAATGATCCATTCATGAATTTGGGTGAATTGGGTGATTCCATTCCTTGAGTTCTGATTGGCTGCTTGATTTGAATGATATTGTGTAGTTTTATAAATACCCTGTCATTCTGCAGTTGACTTAGCGACTATTTGGGTTTGTATTGAGTTACAACTGTTTGTTGCCATGTCTTCCCAATTTGATAGTAATTGGAACTTTGATTATTCTTCAAACAGCTTAAATACAAATCCTGTATGAGGCTGTTTGCATTTCATATTGCACTAATAATCTTGGGAAATGTATGCATCCAACTATTCTCCATCCAGCAATGGGTAAATAATAGGACAGATTGGACACTTTAGCCTTGGTATGGCAACCAGTCTAGGAGCAGAAAACTGAATTCAAGCCTGTTAAAATCCACTTTAAAAAAATTGCCCTTGTGTCACACTCTTTGTGTGGAGGAGTTTGTAAGCAATTTAATTCAAATGTTTTGTCTGCCAGAAGCACCCATCTTATACCTGTAAATAATGAAAACTGGGTATTGACTGGGAACCATCTGTGAGTTTACAAGTTTTATTCTCTGTATTGCCATTTAATATGCCAAGCAGGTCAAATTGCTATATATTTCATACAAGAAGGTGTTTATGGCCTATACCAAGAATAATATGATTGTCCTTGTTCCTCACATCCATTTTTAACCATTTTAGTTCTTTAAATTATTCAAATTTATGAGATGAAGAATTTTTTCTCATAGTTTTTATTGTTTTTTGTTTTTATTATGAGAAGATTGTGGTGGGTGTAATTATTAATATTGATGGTCTTATTAGGTGTTCCCTCTTCCCATCATGTTGTTATCATTGAGCAAGTAGGGTAATAATTTAACACCAGCGCAATATTATTATGGCTGTAATTGTTATTATTGAAGTCATCTGTTATTTTTTTTATATAATGCATTTCTTCTTTTTTTCTGTGTTATAAAATTATATTTTAAGCCGCTCGTTTTCAGAAATGACTTGAGAATCACAAACAGAAAAAAAGATGAATAAAGAAAGGGGAGAATAAAAATAGAAAGAAAAAAAATCGGCCCTAAATGATTGAATCAGTGTTGCGTGAAGACAATTTCTTTTCTTTTCCCCCTTAATGTCAGCACTGAAAAGGAAAGTTTAAAATATTAAATGATTTTTTTTTTTTGTAAGGTTTCTTTTTTTTTTCTTTTCCCCCCCCCTCTTTTATAATATTTGAGATCTAAGAGATAACCATATTTCAAAGCAGGCCTCTTGGATTTCTAAATGAACAAGAAAAAAAAAAAATCTCAGAATGAGCCAAGAAAAATGTTTGTCTGAAAAGAACAACGGAAGAGAATGAAAATAGATTGAGAATAAGATTATCTATAATAATGAAGCTATAATATAATAAGAAAATACATTGGATTGGCTTATAAAAATCTATTTTGCTGGATGGGAATGGTAATATACTGGGAACTGTGCAAATAATTCTGGTTGATTGATTGATTTTAATGACATGTCAACATAGCTGGATGGAGAATAGTTAGATGCATACCTTTCCTCAGAGTATTATGTGAAATACAACCAGCCTCGTCCAGGAAGTGAACTCATGTCACTGTGTCCATTTCGTACAACAATAACCATTATACCACAGGTGCCTTTGTACTGTGTGTATATATATATATATGTATATATATATATATATATATATAAACCCCTCTGCACATGTAGGATGTGATTCAAGGTCAATTTCTTAAGCAGAGCTTAACAGGTTTGAATTCCAAATTTCCTTCTCCTAGACTGGTTGCCTAATCAAGATTAAAGAGCAAAATATTTTATACTTGTTACAATGTGTTTTGCCATCCTGTAGACCTTAAGCCAGAGTGCTTGTCCAATGGAATTGGATCCTTGGTAAAGAGTCCTCCGATAATGAATCCTTTGGTTCTTCTGGTAAAGAGTCCTTAGTTCCTGGTAAAGAGTCCTCAGTCCCTTCGTCAATGGTTGTAAGTTCCTCCTCAATGATAGCAATTGAACTGTGGCAAGTACCAGTGTTTAAGTAATGTATCAGCCACGCAGTATGGCTTGTTGATTAGCCAGAGGAGTAAACCACATGACCTAGGCTCATCTATAAATCCAGGTGGGGAATTAGAGACACCTTATATACCAAAAATATTCCAACAATACTATTTACCAATAGCTGGAGGGATAATAATTTGATTCATACCTTTCCCAAGAGAATTACCACTATGCGAAATGCAACCTGCCTCATCCAGGATTTCAAATTGTGTCACTGTGTCCATTTCCTACAACCATAAAACCAACCAACTAACCTTCTGGTGTCGCCAGCTTTGTGCCTCATATACAACCGATACAATGATGGGCTCTAGTGCTGTACTCTACCACAACTACATAACAAGTTACATAGAGGCTGTAATATATCTTATTATAATAGAGGTTTGGTATCTGTCTGTAACTGAAACTACATCACTGCTTACATCTCAATGCTATCAGGAAATTCATAAGTTTATCAATGAGTATTTAATTTATAGTCAAAATTATAAATACATAGACTTTCATAGAGACATCGTTAATAAATAAGATTTATTCTAAGTTAAATTTGCCTCAAAACAGTCAATGTTATAAGTGCATTGAAAATCCTGAAATGTGTCTTATATATCACTAAGAAATAATAAAGGTTTACATAATATATGTTTAATAAATAATTACTTAGCGTTAATGATATTGTATCAAAATCAATCCGATGAATGATTTTGTATAGAAACCAATTGAAATATAATTAGAATAAGTGTAATCTTTTTATATACGTTCTTTTTAATTTCGTTAGTCTTTGTAATTTAGTATATTTCATTACATTAAAACTTAAATACTTACATCCGGAGAGCGCATATTCTTGCTAGTATATATAGTATTATCTGAAAGCCTTTATTATTCATTTTATCTCAAACTTCATTCCCCCCTTCATGGAGACAACTTAGGTGATAGTGACCCTCACTGCGAAAGAGTCTTTTATGGATTAGTCAGGCCTTACCATGAATAGCTGAAATAATTACCGCTGAAAGGAACTCAATTGCACAGAATGGACAATGGTTTACAAGAATGGACAGTTTATTATGAAGAAAAATCTTATTATTACTATCATTATTATTGATAATCTCTATGAGAAGTGCAACACAAGGCTTATTTATTTCTTTTCACCTCTCTCTCTTTGTTTATTCTTCTTTCTACCTCTCACATTAAATCCTTCTTTCTATCAATCTTTGGTATCTATATGCTTACATCAGACTATCTGCACCCTGTCAGTGGGGCCTAGACTGTACTATCTGTGTGTGTGTGTATATATATATATATATATATAAGACTATCTGTGCCTGGCCAGAGAGGCCTAGATTGTACTATATATATATATATATGAGGAAAAAATGAGTAAAGAAAAGAAATATAGATGGATAAAAATGAATTTTATCGATATCACTTTTAATCCATATCCCTTACACATGTGTTTCGGTCCGTTTATCAAAATGTATACGGATTTACGCTATTATTATTATTAAAATAATCAGATGAAGTTGAAATGATAATAATAATAATAATAAGAAAAATGTAAAAATATTCTGTACACAGAGAGATTTTTTACAACCTTCATCAGAGTGCTCAATGTCCTTGATAGAGCAGGTATATCCAAAACGTCTTTGGCATGAAATAACACAAAGGTTGACACACTGTAAAATCCAACCAACCATGATGCATAATTGAGTGTGCTTTTTTTACAAGCCATTGTTAATGAATTTGACCCTCACTGTGTGCAGTGTGAATCTAGCTTGGTTTAATAAACTTCTTTTCTTTTTTTTTACTTACATTTGCCTACATCTATCTGTGCCTTGTCAGTGGGATTCTGATTGTATCAACTGCATATATATATATAAAAACCCTTATTTCACTATGCCTGAGCGAGGCTGAATTTGCCATAGTAAAAGAATTTCGAAGATCCATATTTGAAACGGCATGTGTGCACGCACGAACGGGCCGACGATTCACCATGGAAAAACCCGAACATTTTCAAACATCCGGCGTTCCTTTATTTAACTTAATAACAACAAATGTTACGCCAGCACCGTAAGATAAGTACTAAAAAAAAAACACAAGTACATCTAAAACCTCTGAAGATGGGATTTATCCCGAAATTATTTAGGAAACAGGTAAATAAACATCATTTTCAACACCTATCCCATTGCATTGTCAATTGCCTTCTAATTTCTGTTTTAAATATATATATATATATATATATATATATAATCAGGTCATATTGGCAGCACAGATATCCATAACTCTTTCTCTCTCTTCAACTGTCCCTGAATCTGCACAGAGTTGATTGAGGTAGGTTTTTACATGTTGACCTACACTGGTCTGTCCATATGTAGTTGTCCACAGGAGAAGACACTTATGAGTTTGTACTTGCTTTCTACAAGTGTCTAGCATCTATTGTTCATCTTACTTGAATGGTTTGTATGATAGGGGGAAAGTGACTGTACAGTTGCTTTCTTGTCAAAGATTTAAGACAGCATGTAGCATAAGCATATAGCTTTCATATATCTTTTGTTCTAAGCATTTCATTAGAGTATAAGTGGTGCAGCCATACAGTAGCCCTGACATGGCTACAGCTTGGAAGAATTTTCACTTTATCTTTGTGATCAGATAGGATTTCCATATAATTGACAATCAAGTTTATGTGTGTGTGTATGTACATGTATGTACATATATATATATAATATAAAGTCTGTAGCCTGTGTTGCGCATCTAATATGATCAATTTAAAAGTAAAAAAATTAAAACCATTTTGCAGACCTTATTATTTTTTATCATAAAATGTTGTTCTCTTATTGATCAAGACCTAAAACATATATATATATGAAAAATAGATGGAAATTAATCCGACAGTATGAAATTTAACATTTTGAAAAAACAAATGATGTTTGTTATATAAATGCTGACAGAATCTGTTTCGACCAAATCGATAAATTGGTCTTCATCACGAGCAACATAGATGGGAAAAGAAAAGATATCCGTTAAAAGACTGTTTACAAAAACAAACGCTGTATTCAACCGCTGAAAATTTTTAAAAATGCGTGTTCTGTTTTAAAAATAAAATAAATTTTTTTTTTTTTTTTTTTTTAAATCAGAAGTATTATAGTTTATAGTAAAACTCAAAAGAGTTTGTTGTATAATTATATAAAAATGTAAAGTGGGTATCAAAATTGTTTAGGATATATTTCAGCTGTTTCCCATCTATGTTGCTCGTGATGAAGACCAATTTATCGATTTGGTCGAAAAAGATTCTGTCAGCATTTACATAACAAACATCATTTGTTTTTTCAAAATGTTAAATTTCATATATATATATAAGTATGTGTGTGTAAAATAATCTAATTGACTGGTAAGTAAGGGATGATTCTTTTTGGGATTATCAAAATCCCACTCTACATCCATACTGTATGCTTATGTAAGTAGGTGTATATATATATATATATATATTTGGTTTGTTGGTTGGATTTGAAGGCTGTCACAATGCAAGTGTAAAGAAAAAAGAAGGTAACTGAAGTTGTCTTAGCAGCCGCTTAGACAACTTCAGTTCCAGTATTCTTCTGATAATGGGAATTTTCATCCCAAAATATTAAGGAATAAAATGACAGGTTAACAAAAAGCATCATAGTTACCTTCTTTTTTTCTTTACACTCGCATTGTGACAGCCTTCAAAACCAACCAACAAACCAATATATACACAATGCTTCAAGCAAATTACAAAACCCTTTTATTATATATATATATATATATATATATATATATATATATACACGCACACACACACATGCACATTACTGTCAATGAGATTGTAATGTCCTCCAATATTTCTTTAAAATTTTTCAAAATAATTATCTGATCAATCCCATACAAAGCAAAACATCATAATAAATATATGAACACTAAATTCTTTTCTCATATTTTATTTCTCTGATATTCTGTTGGATGCTTTATCCTTATAATTATTCATATAACAATAAAAGAAAAAGATAGATCATTTTATAATGAAAAATAAAGAGCTGAATGCTGGAAGAGAGGGGCTAAACAGCTTTTTTTTAATATTACAAATATATATATATATATATTATTTAAACAGGTTTGGTTGAATACTACTGAATATTTCTTCTTGATGATTTTTAATTGCCTATGTTCAGGCACTCATGTAATTTTTCTTATATCAGGGTTTAAATGGTACACAAGGTGCCTCATATTTTTCCCAATGTTGTATACTCTCTTTACTTCTATTATTCTTCTGCTCATATTTGGTATCTTACGGTCTTCTTCTAGCGTCTGGACTTCATCTTGGGGATTTCATGTCTCGTCTTCCATTGGGGATTTCTCTTTATCAGAAGCCCTGTGTCATTTAGATAATAACCCAAGACTTTGATTTGCTTTAGATCATATTTTATTCCAAAATTCCCACCAGACTACCTGTGCAGATTGAGTCGGCCGTGCGCTTAACACAACTTACCACCTTCGTGGTTTGGCTGATACTGAACTAAACTCTCTTTCTAATCTAAACCGGAAGAGGGTCTTCTCCACCGATTCTCATGGTATCCCCCAGAAGGAGGATCAGACTGAGGTCAAGCCGAGTCACTCAATCCTTCAAGGCCACCGGCTGCAAATTATAACAGCCATTTTGGTTTCTACACTAATGGTACATAAGTGTTAGGAATCTAATAATTATGTAACACCAAGTGCTTTGACCACATTCATAATTGTCTTCAGGGGGATTATTTGTTCTGGTAATTTATCTTTTGTAGTGTGAGATTTATTCAGTTGGGAGGGTTTATTATGTTTTTGTATGCCCGTAGCATATCAGCTCGCCACTATGTCATTAAGGAAGCGATGCAAAAGTTTCAAACAATATTTTGACCAAATCTTCATAGATATAAATTCGCAACATAATTATTCAGGCATGAATCAACATTCCCTAACTTTGTATGGTCTTAATCAGGTCTATGTCTAAATATTGGATAGCCATCTTGTCGCTTTCTCAGCTACAGTCAGTGGTCGTTCCTCTCCATACTGTTTCTTACTGTGGTGCTAATGCAGAATAGCATGCGAGAGATAAAAGCATAAGATTACGTATAAAAAGCATTGGATTTTAGCACATTCACGGAAATTACTGAAAGCTTTGAGATGCTAAAACAAAATCTTAAAAAGAGAATGCCAAAACGATTTATAAATTTTCATTGCAAACTCTGTGGATGTTTTTGTCATTTGCACGACTTGCCATACACTTCCTTTAATTGGTGATGAATTGCTATAAGTTTAATACCTTTTGTGTTCCAAAACTGAATAATTGTGCAAACTTCAAACTTGATGGTAGTGTCAATCAGGAGTTCCATCGAAAATGATTGCCAAGACAAGACTGAGCATAAGAGTAAGGCAAGTGCAGGCATAACAAATACAACAGAGTTGCCAATAGCTATGTGAACAGTTTCCCTGTATCCCCAGCACTTGGAGACCTTACTTTAAGGATTGCCCTGGTCTCTCTCTCTCTCTCTCTCTCTCTCTCTATATATATATATATATATATATATATTATATATATATATATATATACACACACATGTTGGGTCATGGCTTATTTCTGTGTGTGGGGTTAAGTGAAGGAGAGGCTTTCTGTGATTGGATGTACCAATCACGGGATGAGCCCAGAAGTTTTGGCCCAAAATACCCAGACAGATTCTGGACCAGCTCCAATGAGGCAGCGACTAGAAATCACCCTAAGATATTCGATATCTTCTCCAGCTAAGTCCCTCAAACTCAACTTTATACACAGGAAGGACTTTATATTGTTATTCATGTTTTTATTTTTTATTTATTTATTTGTTGCTGTTAATCTTAGAATTAAATGCTATACTAACACAATATACATATATAAAAAATGCATATATACACTTTCAATAAAAAAGGAAAATTCAACAAACCATCATTTGACAATGATAAATTTATTTTGGCTAGTAACTCTATAAATGAGCCCAGTAACCCTTACTACCAAAACAGCAGCATACATCACATATCGGCTAATGACCATGTGTTATGTATAATTCCAAGGCTGAAAGGCCACATTCCCAAAGACTTACTGTATGGTGAATTAGTAGGGAGACCACGCCTATGGTTCTAAAGACATCTGCAAGAAGGACATGAAGACATGGCACATTAACACTAACACTAACACATGGGAGATTGGTGCAGAAAACGGAGCGGCCTGGCACCTCCTTGTCAAACAAGGCACAAAAAGAAGTGAAAAAGAGAGAAAAGAAGCCGCCACAGAAAAAAGCGCCAGAACGAAGGAGAAACAACAGTAAGCATCACCGTTTGTTTGCAGTCACTGCAACAGAGATTGCCATTAAAATATTGGCCTATTCAGCCACTCCTGCAGATGCAGTTTTAAAAAAATTGGACACTATGCGGTCGTCTTTAGCAGACAGAAGGATGCCAACCAAGGCAATACATCAATACCATCAGACTTTTTTTGGTTTTACGTCAGGAATGCTAGGTCAATGCAGATGCAGTTTCTGTCTGATCTTGTATGGTCTTGATATATTTCCTTTGTTCCGCTTGTGACAAGCTGAATTTAGTCAGATATGCAGAGGTTGAAATTAACAATAAAACCTTAGCATCTGACTTCTGTGGGAAATATAGTGGTCATCCAGCCAATCTCATATTGCTCTCATACATCTTTATACTTCTCTGGCCAATGTTGATGTGCATAGCCAATATTTTTTCTTGCAAGGAAACATTAACCTAATGACAAACTCTTTTTTTTTCTCTCTCTCTTTTCTTTTTGTATTACCTGACCAGAACACATGATCTGGAGATTGGGAAGTGAATGTTATCTCCACCAAAAAAGTGAGATGATATTCCAAATCTTCTGTGATGCCTTGGTCCATGCAATTATCAAACAATTAAGACATAAAATCATCGACATTTGGAAACTATCATTTTCTCACCAATGTGATTTTCAAAGCAAGTATGTTTTTGCTACCATAACTTAGATATATAGGCTCTATCAAGGATATTGAACACTTTTTACTTATGATCAGCATAAAATGACTCAATGGGTTGACATACTATAAAACCCAAACAACTAAGTTAGGAATTTAGCAAACTATATTACATATATATATATATATATATATATATACAGTGATGCTGATAACTTTTTAATTTAGTGCATCTTAGGATGCATGTATTTGCATTGAATGAGTCCTCAGGAAAATTCATGGGTACCAACTAAAGTTTCTTAATAAATTGTAGGGTTTTTATTTATGATCTGGGGAAACAATTAAAGCCATCTAACTCCTACCTTGTAACCTATCCTGTGTAATTCATTTCTAAGAAACTCTTAAAATGTATTTACAGTTAACTTGAAATGGTGAGGGAAGAAAAAAGAACATTGGGACTCAGATATGATTTTACTGTGTCCTTTTAGATTTTTGTACATCAGGGACACAGGATGCATACCTATCAGCATCTGTGTATGTGTATATATATATATATATATATATATATATGAGTTAGCTGAAAACTTCAAACTTCATAGGCTGACATGATACTCTTATGTGAGCAGATGATATTTATTTTTCAACATAGTCTCCTTTTCTCTCCACATACTTCTTCCATTGGTGTTGCAGTGCTTGCATCCGATTGGTAAAAAAAAAAAGTCATCAACAGCTATAAATACATTTATTTATTTTTTTAGCTTGTTCTTTTATTTATATTAGTTGAATATGTAGGCCCTACAATTTTCATCTCTCTATATATATGTGTGTGTGTGTGTGTGTGTGTGTATATATATATATAATATATATATATATATATATATAATAGATTCAGGTTAGATGGTGATATTAAAAGCTGTTCTACATCAAGCCACAATTTTCTTCATTTTTGATTTACATGATGAATCTTTTTTCTTTTTTTTTTTGTTTCTCTCTCTCTCTCTCTCTCTCTCATTGAGAGTTACTATCTTTGTCCAAAAATGGATTGTTCTGTATTGAACACAAAAAGAATGACAAGCATTTAAATGTTGACCAGTATCTGTAAAATCATGTGGAACCTATTTTCCAAGAATGAGAAATTCTTTTTGTACATGGGCAGTGCGGGGGTGCTTGTAAAAAATCTACTGCAGTTGGCTAACTGTACAATCATACCCAGTATAACAGAAGTGTGTTTTGTTTTGTTTTGTTTTTTTGTTTTTTTGAAAAAAGAAGAAAAATAAATTTCTGAATTGAACTAAGATTTTAGAATAGAAGTCTAAAGTTTTAGAGAGAGTTGATTTGCTTTGTACAGAAAACGAAATGCAACAATTTCACATCCCCTCACAAATATAATTCATGATAATCTTTATTTTGGATTCTTGTAATGAATGAAAAAATGATTTGTTTAGTATTGAACAAGAAAAGAATTGACAAATGCTTAAACACCAACCAATATTCAGGAATGTGTGTGCATCCCATTTTTCTGCTATCAGAATTTGGGGAAAAATATTGATGTAACAAGATGAGCTAGTAAATTCTATTCTAAAGATGAACAGAGAGAGAGAAATGATGGGAAGTAGAGAGAGAGAGAGAAATGATGGGAAGTGAGAGAGAGAGAGAGAGAAATGGTGAGAAGTGAGAGAGAGAGAGAGAGAGAAATGATGAGAAGTGGAGAGAGAGAGAGAGAGAAAATGATGGAAGTGGAGAGAGAGAGAGAGAGAAATGATGAGAAGTGGAGAGAGAGAGAGAGAGAGAAATGATGAGAAGTGGAGGGAGAGAGAGAAATAAGAAATGGAGGGAGAGAGAGATGGGAAGTGGAGAGAGAGAGAGAAATAATGGGAAGTGGAGAGAGAGAGAGAGAGAGAGAGAGAAATGGGAGTAGAGAGAGAGAGAGAGAGAGAGAGAAGATGGGCAGTGGAGAGAGAGAGATAGAAATGATGGAAGTGGGAGAGAGAGAGAGAGAGAGAGAGAGAGAAATGATGGAAGTGGAGAGAGAGAGAGAGAAATGATGGGAAGTGGAGAGGGAAACGATAGTGAGTGGGGAGAGAGACCGAGATAGAGAGAAATAATGAAAAGTTGTGAGAGGGAATAAAAGGATGGAAAGTAGAGAGACAGAAAGGGCAGAGAAGGGAAAAAAAGTGGAAAAAATAATAATGAGGAGACTATGTTCATTTTTAAGACAAAGGTCAAGTGGAGCCTTACTTGTTGACTTGTCAGTGAATATGGTCATAGTATTTGATTGATGATTCTTAGGGTGATTCTGACAGGACAAAGAAACCATCCTCCATAAAAAGACCAATTCACTGTACCTGTTTTAGAAGTATTTACCTGTCTCTTCTTCTCTAAGTCTCTGTTTCAATTGGGAGCACTGACTTTAGCAAATAAAGCTGTGATTACTATAATTTGTTGTCCAGGTCTTTCTCTCACAACAGACATTTTCTTGGATTATCTCAGTCATTCTATTTTATACTGCATCTAAGCCACAAGATAATCTGAGAAGCTGCAAGAATGGCAGATTTAAGCAGTGATTTCTGTTGTATACCCACTAACATATCTTGGGTATGTAATAGAGAGACAGTAGAATAGAGATGATAGATGAGATGATGGCTCTTAATTGTTAACCGTTACTTTTGCTTCAAACTCAGCTGCCATATTCATCAGGCTGACTTCTCTTCAGGGCTTTCTGTTAAGGGTTGCTTCTTCTTTTCTGTGTTGGGCTGGTCACTTCTTGTTTGAATTAATCAATTAACAAGACTTGGTTCTTTTCTTCTAAAGTTTTATTTTACAACCCAGCCCATATTCAATTACCATGGGGAAATTGCAAACCCTGGGAGACATCCTCACTCATAGGATGCCAGCTCACCTGCAAACTAATTCTCACGCCTCTGTAATGGTGGGCTCTACCGGAAGGTCAGGCATTCTTTTGACTCTAACAGACTTTATTCAAATATTCTAACTACAGGTATGTACAAAAATCATAAGCTGCTCATGAATTATGTAACATTTGTACCTGGTTGGAGATTAACTGTGTCCCGTTGTCAGTAGAATATTGATAGGGGAAACCAAGTTTCCTTCCTCGTATGGGTTAAGAAAACACCAATAGGAGAATATATTTTTTAAAAAGATTAAACTAAGTATAATCAACTTCTAAAGAATGAAACATTTTCATTGATTTTGACATGATTTTTTTACCTTGTAAAATTTGTCCAAGCCTGTAAAAAGAAAAAAAGGATTACAACGGGTTAAGGACAACCAGTCAATCCTCTTAGACAGTAGAGGTAATATGCCACTTGTGTCCCCTGTCTTCCAGAATTCTGTGTGTGGCATATAAGATCTATTTTCACCCTCACATTTCACAGAGGTAACACGTGTTGCATTGTTTATCTACAGTACTGAGGCGTTAACACACAAGAACCAATTAAAACCAATAAATTTAAAGCTTATTCTATTACCAGCAGCCTGAGACTTGAATTACTCAAAGGCTATATGACAGAGAACGAGAAAGGAAAAAGAGCAAGACATTGTCTTGCCTGCTGGCATCGAACCCGCGTCCTCCTGCATGCAAAAATAAATGCTATTTAGGCACTGGACGGACGCGAGGTTCGACTGATGTGCCTGGATGTTTGGGTAATATGCCCATAAAAAAACCAAAGTGAGTGGAGCGTGGCGTGACAAGCAGAGAAGCATTCAGCCTAAGTGGGACGGCAGTCAGTAAAGATTATTTTGACGATGACGGATTTTTCAGCTGCTGGTTGCAGACTGTTGACTCAAATATCTATTTCCCCCCCCCGCTATTTCCCCCCCCCTTCTATAGGCTATTTGCTTAAAGGACATTCCTTCTTATACCACTATGTATAATTTATATAATAATGTATATCTTTGTATCTATCCTTTTTTGTATTCTTCTATTAAGTTTGCTCAGGCAATGGTGTCTACTTATTACTTCATAATGAATTGATCTTATATATACTAGCAAATATATGCACCCTCGGGTGCAAGTATTAATGTCAAAAATATCATATTAAATTAGAAAGTCTAAATAAACTAAATAAGAATGCAGATAAAATGATTTGAAACAGAGGGGGTATAATCGAAAAATAACAGTTGTAGCTTCCTCTTCCACCACCCCGTCTTTCTTGTTATTTTTCTAATTTAACTCTTCAGTTAAAAAGAAAGTAAAGAATAAAATACAGTTATCTTTTTTGTTAATTGGTTTCTTTTAAGATTCATTGAAGAGATTTTGCTCATATTCATTAAATAAAACCAAAATTAGAAATTAACAATACCAAGCACATATTTATAAAATCAAATTTTAAATATCAATATGCAAATTAGCCTTCCCGTTCACACAGTAAACCACTTTTTGTTGTACATATAAATACAATTGCATGTTATTAGTACGTAGATATGGTCACGTATTAATAATAAAAACAATTTTATTAATGATTGAGGCTTAAATAAAAATGATTCATGGAGAATGTGATGTAATAACTACATGGATAGTGACTTGATTAGTGATATAGTTTCGGTTACAGACAAACAAACACATAATCTCCATTATAATAAGATTTGTAACATTTGAGGAGATGATATCTACAATCCACAATCCTTTTGTTGGGTGACAAAATTGAATTGTCTCCCTTTTTTGATATTGGACGCAGGGCTTTCCCACATCAAGTGTCCATTTAGTCACATAACAAGAGGAGCCCTAAAATCTTAACTGATAAGATATTAATAAATAAGCTTGAATCCCAGGAGGTCATACCCCAATGCAAAATCTGCCCCCTCATTTAAAAGGGGCAGGGCTGGGATGTTTTTTGCCCAGTGCCTGAGGTCCCTCAAAAGAGGAATGCCAAAGGGATACACACAATTTTTACACTGGCCACTGGATAAACTTTGGTTTGTGCTTGGCTCCCCACAATAATCAGACTTTGTTCATCTGACATGGTGGGAGAACAGGAAATATCTACACTTCTGTGCCAAGACAGCTGTCTGCTTTGCTTTTTGATCTGAAACTAACTCGGCAAAGATGAAAAGAACAATTTTGTCTCGAAAAGATACAATGAAATCCAAATTACTATGATTTTCTTTTTTCTTTCATAGGTGAGATTTGGGAGTAAGCTACCAAAAAAAAAAAAAAAAAAATAACTATACCTTTGATAATCTGCAAGACATTTAACTGAAAATAATAAAATTGTTTGATAAATTGATAAATACTTTTTTTTTTAAAGTTTTCTATGAATAAATGATGATATTAAAAAATGTATTGTTATCAGTGAAAAGATATCCTTGTTTTCTTTTGTTTTTTTTCTTTTTTTTTTTGGTGGGGTGTCTGTTTCTAACTTAAGAATGTGAGAATAAACAGCAATAACAGTAAATAAACTCGTTAGACATTTAGTTCATGTTCTATTAAATAAAAATATTATAAATTGAGCAAAACATTTTACCTTAAAAAAAAAATAGCTGGCTATCTTAGATTACACTGTGTTATGTATCCCAATTTTCTCTCATAAATGCAAATATCAGTGTGTCACATTTGCAACTTTGGTTCTAGAGTCCATAACCTAACATATTAAGAGTATTTACGGTTTTCGAAGGAGCTCTTATTTCTCTGTAGTTGTAGGCAAATTGTCAGAAAAGAAGACAAAAACACAATGGAAATTTAATACATGTATTGACAAATAATACAAGAAATTGTTGCAAATTTTATTGGTATTTGCTACATGACTTATCTGAGTTTAGTAATGTTCTTGGAGTAGTGGTAATAACAGGGGTATTCTGTTCATTGGTAGAAAATGTTGATACTACGCTTCTTCGGACGTTTCTCTTTTTTCCTCGTAACCGGTTCTGTGATAAGTGATGCTATTTTAGAAGCTTCTCGCCCGGGTTAACAGTTCTTTAAATGATGGTGAATGGGCCCTTTTCAAGTAGACTATTTGGTCTTCAGCCTTCTATAGTGTGCTGTGAAAAAATGCCCCGTCCAGGTCAACGGTCCGTATTTTGGGCTAAGTGTTGAATGAAGTGTAGGGACCGCTATTTACGCGACTACCCTCAGTGGGTGCTCCGTGATAAGTGAAGTTTTTGGTATTGGCACCAACATCGTATGTTGGCGATTCGCCCCCTAGCGGCAGGGGGAGATAATTAACTATGGAATTTCCAATAATATCATGCTATGTTGGAATCAGCTTGAATCTATAAGCAAATTAAAAATATTCCAAACCAAATCCCAACCTGCAATCCTGAAATTTGTGATTACCAATTACTGCAATTGTTTTCAGTGATTTTTTAACGTAATCTTTTGTAACAATTTTTTTGTATTTGTGTTATTCGGACTATTGTCCTCATCTTTATTGTTATCTGTACAATGTTTTGGCCGATGTGCCCTACCTTTTATACTACCAATCACAATGCCCTCTAGTTGCCTAATTAACAACCATTACAAGCAAGGGAAATAATCTCAGCTATCTGATAACATTTTTCAAAAATGATATGCTCATGGTTTGTATATTCTTTCAAAAGTGACCAATTGTTTTTGTTGCCAAGTTTTTAATGATTTGGTATCTTCAGAGCCTCTTGTAAAAGTGTTGTATACTCTCTTTCCTTGCTTTCTTACTTCTATTCTTCTAGCGTTTCTTCTAGCATCTGGACTTCGTCTTGGGGACTTTGTGTCTGGTCTTCCATTGGGGATTTCTCTTTATCAGAAGCTCTGTGTCATTGGTAGTTTTTATAATAACACAAGACTTTGATTTAACTTAGATCATATTTTATTCTGAAATCTCCACCAGACTACCTGCGCAGATTAAGTCGGCAGCGTGCATAACACGACTTACCACCGTCGTGGTTTTTGGCCGATCTGACTAAAAATCTCTCTAAACCGGAAAAGGGTCTTCTCCACCGATTCTCACGGTATCCACCGGAAGGATCAGGATGAGGTCAAGCCTTGTCATTCAATCCTACAAGGCCGTGGGCTGCAACTTATAACAGCCATTTTGGTTTCTACACTACTGTACATAGATATTAGGAATCTAATAATTATGTAACAAAAGGAACATATGTGTGGGAATGTCATTCTAAAAAAGAATTGAAAGAACATGAACATGGTCAAAGCCATTAACACTACTTCTCTCAGTAGAATGATTTGCTTTTGGGTCGGACAAACAGAGTGATGATATATAGGCAAGAAATGGATTTACTTCAGAAGAAGAGGGAATTTTGGAGGAGTATAGTATTAATCAATGTGAAAGTCTTTTTATCTAAAAGAAACTTGACTTTTTGTAGAAAAAATGAAAATTTCAGTTCTCTTCAGTTAAATGGTAATTTTATTGGATTAATAGAATTGATCACACAATATGACACTTGAATCTTTTGGTAGGACCGAATAAATAGGGTTGCCACGACAAGCTCAGCTACACGTCCGTGGGTTTTGGAACAGGCAATTTTTAGGTCACTTTTTATAGAGCCCTCCCCTGGTGGGGTGGCCAGTGCGGATCCTAAAAAGGGTCGCCCAGTCACCCTGAGAGGACCTATCAGAGGCCACTGTTCCTGGCCGTCTCGCGTGTAGGGCTGGGACTAAGGGCTTCGAGCATGATAATATGACTGCACTATTGAAGTTGACCACAAGATCAAGAGATTTGACTCAATTCTGCAACAAGAATTAGGGATCAGGATTTTTTGTTTGTTTTTGTTTTACGACATATCAAACTCGGTGAGTCATTTAATGCCAACTAAGTTTTGGATTTGTAGCAGTAGTTTGGTAGAAAAAAAAATATGTATATGTATAGATTTTAACTACTGTTCAATTACTCATATTTTTTTAGTACAATCCCACTTCTTTTAGGAAATGTAAAATCCTGAATGGTTTTATTTTTGTGAAAATTTTTTTATTACTTGCTTGGTAGTATTTTGTTCACACTAGATCATAGTCTACACACTCTAGCATTATGTGTTTCCGGAACAGAAAAAGAGAGCTAAAAACTGTCCATGATTTTTTGGATTACGTTTTTAGAAATCACTTAGTTGACAATTATCTGAATTTGTGCATTGCATCATAAGCGTTACTTACTACATCAGTGACTCTTTCAAATACCAAAAGAAGTTTCGGTAAACGGGCCGGGTTAGCTCAGTCGGTAGAGCGTTCGGCTAGAAACCACAAGGGTCCTAGTTCGATACCGGTCCTCGCCAACTCAGCGTATGAGTAGCACAGGGATCTGTGCGGTAAAGTAAGGAGCTGAAGGTAGGTGTGGCGCTCCACCTCAGATGCTAAAACAATCTCCTTGGTCTAGCGCTTTTGAAAAGGGGATAGATTCCCTCGCTGACTGGCTGATACCGACTTTAGGCCGCCCGACGACTACTAAGACTAATAAAAAAAATATGCATGATTTTCAATGAGATGACAGGCTAAACAGGTTAGCAATGATTTCTATTGATATAACCATAATAATATTAACACAGAAAATATTCAAAGAAACTATCAAGACGAAATAATGATGATGATGATGATCCTTTCATCATCCTAAATAAATTCTGTCCTAATATATTATTTTTAATAGTTGTATAAAAGAAATTCACATTCTTAACGATTAAAATGTCCTGTTTGTTAATTTTCTATCACTTTTTTCAGAATTTAATTTTGAAGTTTAAACTCCTTTAATCATGAACATAAAAAAAGAAGTGATTATTGAAGTCAATCAGTCAGTCAGTATACTGTTGGTTTGGACAACAGCAACTGGCTAAGCACAACTGAACCAGTGCCCAAGATAGCTGCTACTTATTGGGACTCAAGAATAGTCCATTCATGTATTTGGGTGATTCCATTCCTTAAATCCTGATTGGCTGCTTGGTTTCTCTGATGTTATGAGGCTTCATAAATACTCCAGCATTCTGCAGTAGGATTGCAACAAGGTTAGATCTGTATTGAGTTACAGCTAATTGTTGCCTTGTCTTATCAATTCGACGGTAAAGGGGCCGGGTTAGCTCAGTTGGTAAATCATTCGGCTAGAAACTACAAGGTTCCTAGTTTGATACCCGCCCTCGCCAACTCAGCCTATGAGTAGCACAGGGATCTGTGCGGTAAAGTGAGGAGCTGATAGTAGGTGTGGCGTTCCACATCAGACGCTAAAATAATCTCCTTGGTCTAGCACTACTGAAAAGGGGATAGACTCTCTTGCTGCATGGCTGATACCGACATAAGGCTGCCCCGACAACTTTACTTTTTTACTCATGATTATTCTACAGTGATGCTTTTTTTGGACTATGTATAGGTATAAGATGTATGCAAAATCATCATTTTTGACAGGCATGAAGTAGTTAATACATTTGTGTCAGCTAAGTCTAAAAGAAAACTCTTGGTAAAATTCTCTATTTTTCAGCCATAATGTTGAATGCATTAGCAATCTGCAGATAAAGAGACCTTAGGCTATACTTCAGTATTTATGGCATCTTTTCTTGCACTTTAACTGTTGGTTTTTATGAAAGTTGTCAATTCCTAACAACATTGCAGGTAGCCACAACTGTAGAATAAACATAATACTCACCTTCACAAGAAGGCTGTGACTGGATCCAGTCACCAGACAAAAAAAAAAGACAGAGCATAACTGAATACACTCTGAAGCAACTGAGAGGACTTGGTCAAGTGTTCAGTATATATGGATAAAATATCCACACTAAAACCACCAGCCAATCAAAATCCTGGAAATAGATTTGACCATTCGACAAAGTAGAATAACCCAAGCTGCTTTTTAAACCATTTACCAAATCTGGATTTTCAGAAGCAGATTTGCAACACAGTTGATTGATTGGTTTGGTTTAGCTCAGAGCTAATAGATTTTGAAATTTATTATTTGTGATTTTTTTGACTAATTTTGAAAATAAGCTCTTCTGACTTTTGTAACTAATGAGAACAAAGTCAGCAAAATATTATATTTTGCATCTATGATCTCTAATAATAAATGAAAATGTCAGTGCGTCACATTTTTTTTCAACTTTACTCCTGTAGAATGAACATCATACTCACCTTCACAAGAAGGCTGTGACTAGCGTCCAGTCACCAGACAAAAAATAAAAATAAAGACTGTAACCGAATACACTCTATAGCAACTGAGAGAGCATGGTCAAGTGTTCAGTATAAATCGATGTTCGTATCCTGTCTGCAGCGCCATGTAGAGATTTATGTAGACTGAAGCTGATTCAACTTGCAAAAAAGTTAAATACTGTCTACACAAATCTCTACACATGCTACTAAAATTATCTAAAAGTAGCTGTTATGTGCCCAAAAGACAGTGATGAAAATTGGATTTGTCTTTTGTGAACTGAAACAAATAGGAAAATTGTAAGGGGTTTGTTTATTTTTGCACTGCTACATTATTCAACTTTTGGATCATATGACCTTTAGGCACCCCTTTTGCGATCTCGTTTCATAAGGACATTTTTTTCATTTATACCATCAAAATCCGGTTGTTTGTTAACAGACGATTTTTAGTTTGTTTTTAACTTATAAAATTGTAAGTGGTTTGTTTATTTTTGAACTGCTACATTATTCAACTTTTGGACCATATGACCTTTAGGCACCCCTTTTGCGTTTGTTTTTAACTTAACAAACAACCGGATTTTGATGGTGTAAATAAAAAAAAATGTCCTTATGAAACGAGATCCAAAAGGGGTGCCTAAAAAATCTCATTTGTATTATTTGGATGATTCCAACTATTGTCCTCATCTTTATCATTATCTGTATGTTTCGGCTGATGTGCTCTTCATCTTTCTTCAGGTATTTCTTGTCAGACTCAGGAACCTTCTTTTTGAACTTGGAAACCTTCTTGTTGTAATCGGGAGCCTTCAAATTATCAAGCCTTATCTCAAAAATTCAGAGAAAGATATCTCATATCTTATTATAATGGAGATTGTGGGTTTGTCTGTCTGTAACCGAAACTATATTTGTATACAAGTTACAATTCCCTTTGTTATTTACATCACATTCTCCATGATTTTATTTTTATTTAAACCTCAATGATTAATAAAATTGTTTTACATTATTAATACTGTTGACCATATCTACATACTAATACACGCAATTGTATTTATATATACAACAAAATAGCGGTTTACAGTGTGAATGGGAAGGCTAATTTGCATATTGATCTTAAAAATTGATTTTAATAAATATATGCTTAGTATTATTGATTTCTAATTGTTTGGTTTTATCTAATGAATATGAGCAAAAATCTCTTCAATAAATCTTAAAAGAAATTAACAAGAAGAAATAACTGTAATATTATTCTTTACTTCCTATTTTAACTAAATAGTTAAATTAGGAAAATTTACCAATGAAAGACGGGAGTGAGGAAAAATGATGGAAGATTTAGTTTCAAAGTTGTTCTATTTTTCGATTATACTCCCTCTGTTCCAAATCTTTTTATCTGCATTCTTATTCAGTTTTATTAGCCTTTCTAATTTAACATGATATTTTATTATATTAAAACTTAAAAACTTGCACCCGGAGGCTGCATATATTTGCTAGTTGACATAAAGAATTTTCCCCAAAATTGATCAATTTAAAATGGAATGATCCATTATGACATGGCTGTAATTTTTATTTTATGACATTGTATTTATTTTCAATGTTCCTAGTCGAATTGAGCCCTGGGTATGATATTAAACTGTATCTAATGGTGAATTTCTGATTCTGGAGCTTTGGGGAGTACACCTTCATCACCATTATTCCTAGGTTCACTCTGACCCAGAATGATAGTACCTGTTAGGGTATATGCATGTGTGTGTGTGTACATGTATATGCATGTATGTACTATATGTGTTAGTTTATTTTGTTTTATGACATATCAACCCTCTTTTAAGACATTTAATGCTGAATTAAGTCAATTTTGATAAACAAAGGACTCAGGTTGCTTACAGTACCTTCTCTTGCTTCAGTGGTCACCCAATTAAGTATTGATCAGGCTCATTGCTGTTTAAATTGGGTGATGGGAACTGGTGCTTTCAGAATATATATGTGTGTGTGTGTGTGTGTGTGTGTGTAGAGAGAGCGATAGAGAGTGATGTGTGTGTGTATTTTTTCTAATTCAACATTATTTATTCTCTTCTGTTTTGTCATTCTCTCTCTCTCTCTCTCTCTCTCTCTCTCTCTCTCTCTCTCTCTTCTTTAAATGATATTGATTTTTTAAATTCTTTTTCTATCTATATAATTCCTTCTTATTTATCAAATTTTCTTTCTCTCTTTTTCTCTTTCTTTCTTAGTTTTTACATTTGTCTCTGCTTCTCCTTTCCAAATTTTCTTTCTTTCCATTGTCTCCTAACCTAACTCCTACATTTCTCTTTTTCATATCACTCCCTCCCTCCCTCCATATCTCTATCTCAATTCTTCCTCTTTCTCCCACCCTCTCCCTCAGTGTCTTGATTCTCCTCTCCCTCCCTCTTGATTCTCCTCTCCCTCCCCTCTTGATTATCTCTCTCCCCCCCCTCTCTTGATTCTTCCTCTCC
>CM042154.1:105621996-105629496 GCA_023376005.1 Doryteuthis pealeii
TATATATGAGAAAGAATGAATAAAGAAATGAAAGAACAGAATGGATAATAAAAGATGAATTTAATCAATTAATTAATTATCCATTCTGTTCTTTCTTTTCTTTATTCATTCTTCCTCATATTGTCGGATTTATTTCCAATTCCATTTTTACATTGCTATATATATATATATATGTGTGTATTTATGTGTATGTGTGTATGTGTGTATGTGTGTGTATGTACGTATGTGTGTGTGTGTGTACTGTGGTACGTATGTGTGTATATGTGTGTGTATGTACGTATGTGTGTGTGTACGTGTATGTGTGTGTATTTATGTGTTTACGTATGTGTGTGTGTGTATGATGTGTATTTATGTGTGTACGTATGTGTGTACATGTGTGTACGTATGTGTGGTGTACGTATGTGTGTGTTTATGTGTGTACGTATGTGTGTACGTATGTGTGCGTACGTATGTGTGTGCATTTATGTATTTGTACGTATGTGTGTGCATTTATGTATTTGTGTATGTGTGTATGTTTTGTACGTATGTGTGTGCATTTATGTGTGTACGTATGTATTTGTATTTATGTGTGTGTACGTATGTATTTGTATTTATGTGTGTACATTTGTGTGTGTACGTATGTATTTGTATTTATGTGTGTACATTTGTGTGTGTACGTATATATTTGTATTTATGTGTGTGCATTTGTGTGTGTACGTATATATTTGTATTTATGTGTGTGCATTTATGTGTGTACGTATGTATTGTATTTATGTGTTGTGCCTTTGTGTGTACGTATGTATTTGTATTTATGTGTGTGGCATTTGTGTGTGTACGTATGTATTTGTATTTATGTGTGTGCATTTGTGTGTGTACGTATTATTTGTATTTATGTGTGTACGTATGTATTTGTATTTATGTGTGTGCGTATGTATTTGTATTTATGTGTGTACGTATGTATTGTATGTGTTATGTATTTATGTGTGTGCGTATGTATTTGTATTTATGTGTGTGCATTTGTGTGTGTACGTATGTATTTGTATTTATGTGTGTGCATTTGTGTGTGTACGTATGTATTTGTATTTATGTGTATGCATTTGTGTGTGTACGTATGTATTTGTATTTATGTGTGTGTATTTATACATAAGGGCTTGTTGGAGGGGGACTTACCCCACTGTAAAGGATGCAGATAGAGTGTTCACTATTCGATGTAGTTTAGTTTCATATTCAAGGTATCCCTTATTGGAGGGTTATTACCCATCTTCAGAGGATTCCCATGATGTATTGAACATTGGATGCAGTTTAGTGCCATACTCAAGATATCCCATTTTGCATAAATCTTACCCCTCTGCAAAGGATGCAAATGGCATATTCCAAGCCATGTCAACAGGGTGGAGTAAAGTGTAAGAAAAAAGATCTCAGTAAATTAGCCAAAAGAATCTGAGTGAAATTCTTGTCAATTATTCTAAACTTCCTCTTTAAAAACATCAGCTGATAAGAAAGAAATGAAGAAGGCTCGGATCTAAGTAAAGAAAAACTTTAAATCGTTTTGGGGCGTCTCAGATTTGTCTTTATGTTTATTTTAAAAATCGTTTTACAACTGAACAAAAAACTGACTGTTTATCCTGTGAAGCACCAATCCTATTCAGTTGAAGCAGGGCATTGTGGGTAGGAGGATTTGGCTAATGCTAAGTTGTTTTCCACTGGGGAAGAAGTAAGGGAGATTGACAAAAAAAAAAAAATAGAGAGGGAGAGAAAGGATGATAGACTGAAAAACAACCTAAGGAAAAAATATATAATGAAAGTGAGAGAGATAAAAGTATGCAGAAAAAGCAGAAAAAAAAAAGAAAAAAGAGTTCAAAAAAAGAATATAAAAAATAAGTTTAAAAGTAAAAAGAGAAAGGGTTAAAAATTGTAGTGGGGACTAGCTATGGTTTTGACATATTATAGTTGTCTTAATATGTTTGTCAGTTTTGGTAACCACAACTTGTTACTAACATTATTAATTGTAATTGAACAAACCTGGGCACTTTTGTTTAAGCCTGTATCATTTGATATATCCCCATGTGGATATACGAGGGTGAGTCAAAAAGTAATGCCATTTTGTTTAGGACAGGTATAATTACTAACACAAGAACATGTATCATACATCAAAATGAAGCAGGTCCTCTGTATATCACATCCCTACTTCTCCACATAGTCACCATTTCTCTCAATAGCAATGTTCCACCTTTGAATGAGAGCATGTATCCCTCCCCCGTAAAATTCTGTTGACTGTTCTTTGAGCCACTTCTTCACTACAGATTTCACTTCCTCATCACTAAAATGATTTTTGCCTCTCAAACCCTTTTTCATGGAGCTGAAGAGAGGCAAACATTATTCCAGTGACCCGGAAGTGAAATCTATAGTGAAGAAGTGGCTCTTCTTTTGATGGTCTTTTGATTTTATAAGATTACTTGCCACAACACTTAGTGTCCAATGGGAGAAACACAAAAAAAAAATGTTGCATGCATCTATTAATTATTAATCAAATAATTATTTTGAATATTTTGTACATTAATTTTCCACAAAATTGTAGGTATTTATTTATTAGTAAACTTCTTAGTTAATTTCTTGGTACTGAAAAAGGGATGAAAGTAAAAAACAATTTTTAAAATTGCTTACTCAAATTTTGAGTGTATAACACAGGGTTGTTTTTATTCTATGCATTTACGGTTTTGACTATGAATCAAATATTAATAGACTTATCAGTCATTGAGAATTTTTTTATGTAAGCTGTGACATAGTTTTGTTACAGACAGAAATACACCTAATCTCTAAGAGGAACGGAAGAAAGCAGTGAAGATGAAAATGAAAAGAAAAAAAGAATGTAAGACAAAAAGTAGTTTTGGTTACAGACAGAAATACACCTAATCTCTATTATTAATAGAAATAAAGAAAGAGGGAAAGAAGAAAGCAGTGAAGATCAAAATGAAAAAAAAAAAAAAAAAAATGAAAGACAAAAAGTAGTTTTGGTTACAGATAGAAATACACCTAATCTCTATTATTAATAGAAATAAAGAAAGAGGAAAGGAAGAAAGCAGTGAAGATCAAAATGAAAAAAAAAAAAAAAAAAAATGAAAGACAAAAAGTAGTTTTGGTTACAGATAGAAATACACCTAATCTCTATTATTAATAGAATAAAGAAAGAGGAAAGGTAGAAAGCAGTGAAAATGAAAAAAAAAATAAAATAAAATAAAAAAAGAAGAATGGAAGCCAGGAGGAATCAAAGAGACGTAGCATGTTTTTGAAAAAGAAAAATCTGAAAAAATTTATTAAAATAATAAAATAATGTTCCATTTGACAAGTGTATCTTCTATTCTATAGGAAACTATAATTAAAGTCGGCAGAGTGGCCTACTGTTGGTATCAGCTAGACAATGAGGGAGTCAATCCCCTTTTCACTAGTGCTAGACAAGGGAGATTGTTTTGCATCTGAGGTGGAGCTACTCACCTACCATCAGACCCAAGCTATGCTACTCATGCACTGAGTTGGCATAGGCCAGTATTGAACCCAGAACATTGTGATTCTGAGAGAAACTGAACTATATTTAGCTAATAGTTATGAAACAATAGGAAGAAGGTGAAATCTCAATTCTTTTTCATTATATCGGGTTAGCTCAGTTGGTAGAGCGTTCGGCTAGAAGCCACAATATTCCTAGATCGATACCGGCCCTTGCCAACTCAGCGTATGAGTAGCACAGGGATCTGTACGGTAAAGTAAGGAGCTGATGGTAGGTGTGGCGCTCCACCTCAGATGCTAAAATAATCTCCTTGGTCTAGCACTAATGAAAAGGGGATAGACTCCCTCACTGTATGGCTCATACCGACATTAGGCTGCCCCGACGACTTTACTTACTTTTTATATATATAATAGTAAGTCTAATGAGTCAGAGACTATCTACTTAGGTTTCTCCTAATGGATCATCAGGATATATATATATATATATATATATATATATATATATATATATATAAGTTAGTGTAGTGAAGACCTGACGTCAGCAGTGCTTGATAAATGACATTTTCTTGCTTATAAAAATGTGAGAAACTGTCAGTTACCGAGTGCCATTCATGTCTTTGCTAACCTCACTTAGATATACTTGCCATGCTCTATCAAGGATATTGAACACTATTGCTTATAAATATATTATTATTGTAATATAAACTATAATATTGTTGTAACTGCAGTATCAGAGTTAACAGAAATGATAGGAAGAAACCTGAGTATTAAGTATAGGGAAAATTGTTTACTAAGCAAAGATGAACAGAGTTATTAGCAATTGCTAGGTTGAATTAACAAGTTTCATGAGATCTGGTTGTTTCTCTCTTCCGAGGTTTCATCAGACATTATTTATAGGAAAAACAGATGAATCCATTTTCATTGTCTAGATACTATATATATATATATATATATATATATATATATATATGAAATTTAACATTATGAAAAAACATATGATGTTTGTTATGTAATAGCTGACAGTACTGTTTCGACCAAATCGATAAGTTGGTCTTCATCAAAGAGCGACATAGATGGGAAGAGAAGATATCCGTTAAAAAAGACTGTTTACAGAAACGAACGCGGAGTTCAACCGCTGGCATTTTTCAAAAACTTCAGCGGTTGAACTCAGCGTTCGTTTCTGTAAACAGTCTTTTTTAACGGATATCTTCTCTTCCCATCTATGTCGCTCTTTGATGAAGACCAACTTATCGATTTGGTCGAAACAGTACTGTCAGCTATTACATAACAAACATCATATGTTTTTTCATAATGTTAAATTTCATACTGTCGGATTAATTTCCATCTATTTTTCATATATATATATATATACACACACACATACACATACACACATACCAACCCCTCCGCACAAGCAGGATGTGACACAAGGTCAATTTCTTAAGCGGAGGTTTGAATTCAGAGTTTTCCCTCTCCTAGACTGGTTGCCTAACCAAGGTTAAAGAGCCCAGTCTGCCTATTCATACTATCTATCCATAGCTGGAGGGATAGTAGGATTCATACCTTTCCCAAGGGTATTAGCACTAAGTGAAATGCAATTACCACATCCAGATTTGAACTCTGGGCGACGAGTCCATTTCCCATGACTTTAACCATTACACCACGCGCTTCCCACTTATCTAGATACTATATGACAATTATTAATATTGATAATTTTAAATCAAATAATTTCATTTATGTCACAGAACGGGAAATTTTACATAGACTTCATGATTAATAATTGTTTTTTGTGGTAGTTCATTGAAGGAGCCCACAGATTAGAGATGTTGCTTGGTATTATATTTTATGCATTATATTTTTGTTTCTTTTTGATGCACTAAGATAAATAGATAGATATGAACAGACCTAATATAGATAGATAGATATGAACAGAGCAAAATAGATAGATAGATATGAACAGAGCAAGATAGATAGATAGATATGAACAGAGCAAAATAAATATATAGATAGATAGATATGAACAAAGCAAAAATAGATAGATATGAACAAAGCAAAATAGATAGATATGAACAAAGCAAAATAGATAGATAGATAGATAGATAGATATAACAGAGCAAAATAGATAGATAGATATGAACAGAGCAAAATAGATAGATAGATAGATATGAACAGAGCAAAATAGATAGATAGATAGATATGAACAGAGATAGATAGATAGATAGATATGAACAGAGCAGATAGATATATAGATAGATAGATATGAACAGAGCAAAATAGATATATAGATAGATAGATATGAACAGAGCAAAATAGATATATAGATAGATAGATATGAACAGAGCAAAATAGATAGATAGATAGATATGAACAGAGCAAAATAGATATATAGATAGATAGATATGAACAGAGCAAAGTAGATGGATAGATATGAACAGACCAAGATAAATGGATAGATATGAACAGACCAAGATAGATGGATAGATATGAACATATGAACAGACCAAGATAGATGGATAGATATGAACAGACCATGATAGATGGATAGATAGATACGAACAGACCATGATAGATAGATAGATAGATAGATAGATAGATAGATAGATAGATAGATAGATAGAGATACGAACAGACCAAGATAGATAGATGGAAGGATAGATAGATTGATACGAACAGACCAAGATAGATAGATAGATGGAAGGATAGATAGATCGATACGAACAGACCAAGATAGATAGATGGAAGGATAGATAGATCGATACGAACAGACCAAGATAGATAGATGGAAGGATAGATAGATAGATAGATAGATAGATATGAACAGACCAAGATAGAAAGAATTATGGATGCATGATCAAAGATGATTCTGCTTTCAAAATATTTTTGCATTGCCCAAAGCATTTAAAAAAGACGAGGGAGGAAAAGAAATGAATAATGAGGGGGTAGTGAGGGGTGAGAAGGTTTCCCTTGTATCTTACACTGCATGAACTTTTACAAAAGGCATTCATACTTGTTACACTGACCTTAGGCAAGTATTTTCACTTCTCAATACATATTGTAAGTAGGAAGTAAATTTCAAACTGTAAAATTTTAAGACTGGATTTGCCCAAAAATCAGAAAAGACAGAAACGAAAATAACATATGAAAACAAAAAGAATATGAAAGAAGTTTAAAGAATAAAAAATGGCTGCCAAGATGCATATACATATATACACACACACACACACATACATATATATATACACACACACACACACACATATATATATATATGTATATATATATATTTAGAATTAAACAAAAGACACAACTCCTGTTTAACAATTTTATTTTTGATCTTTTCTAGTTTTCTGGCCAACTTTTTAATATTTGGGTGGAATTCGTGGATAAGTCCATCAAAGTTCTGGTCCCGAGTACTTTCAGCACTTCGAAGTGCCATTATCAGGGGTGATGTGTTCCAGTTTTGTTTTTTAAAATTATATTAATGTGGAGGCTGGAAGGAGAAGGATTGATGAGAAAGGTGTTATAGGCATTTTAAAATGTGTGTACTGCATTGGAAATTAGTTTTGTTTAAGGATGATGATGGTACTTCGAAGTGCCGAAAGTACTCGGACCTGAACTTTGGTGGACTTATCCACGAATTCCACCCAAATATTAAAAAGTTGGTCAGAAAACTTGAAAAGATCAAAAATAAAATTGTTAAACAGGAGATGTGTCTTTTGTTTAATTCTACATGTATAAATCAAAGAATGCTGCCCAAATACACATACACACACACACACACATATATATAAAAGAAGGTCCGTAAAATGGATTATATTTTTTCAAAAACATTTTATTACTATTTTACATTGGCAACAAGTGTTTCAGATCTTCTGATATCTTTTTCAGGCTTCGATTAACCACATTCTGAAAGTGGTTAATCTTTAAGATTTTTTTTATCTTCCTTTTTTTTTTCCCCAATTTGTGTCGTTTCTTGCCCATGTAAAAGCTGTTACATTCATTGACAGCCTTGATAGTGAC
>CM042154.1:105634496-105684496 GCA_023376005.1 Doryteuthis pealeii
ATGTATTTCTCTTGTATGGTGGAGAAAGTCCAAGTTAGTCTTTTATATATACATTCATAGTGTGCGTGTGTATATATATATTATATTGGTTAGGAGGTTGATTTAGAAGGCTATCACAATGCAGTTTGGAATAAATAAAAAATAATAATTTTATTTATTCCAACTGCATTGTGATGGTGCAAATTATGAAACTCTCTATATATAATAATATATATATATATATATATATATATATATATATATATATATAATTCATAATGTGTGTGTATATATAGTATATATATGTATGCATAGTTATTTGTTTGTATATATATTCATAATATGTGTGTATATATATATATTTTTTTTTTCATATTGTGCATATTTATATGTATAATATATGTATGCATAGTTATTTGTTTGTATATATATTCATAATATGTATGTATATATATTTTTTTTTAATTCATATTGTGCATATTTATATGTATAATATCATGTATGTATAGTTATTCATATTATATAAATATATACTGAGACATAATGAGAATTTTAGCAATTTATCAATAGATAGATGTCTGAGGTGTGTTCAAAAAGACATATACTTATTTTGTTCACCTATTGTAGTTGGCATCTGAATTTCTGTCGACAGGTGAACAATTTGGTGGAATATGAAAACGTTATGATGGTTTGATATCAAGAAAGAGGTTAACAAGTGAAATCAAAAAGGGAAGATAGGAGGATTCAAAGAATACCAATTATGTTTTATTCTATTTGTATATTAATCGGTAATATTCACTTGTAGGAGATTTGACAGATGCAATATCTGGTTAAAATTTTGGACCATATGACCTTTAGGTACCCCTTTTGCGATCTTGTTTCATAAGGACATTTTTTTCATTTACACCGTCAAAATCCGGTTGTTTGTTAGGGGTCAGGATTAGGAGTTTGTTTTATAATTAAAAAAAACGTTGTCTGTTAACAAACAACCGGATTTTGACGGTGTAAATGAAAAAAATGTCCTTATGAAACGAGATTGCAAAAGGGGTGCCTAAAGGTCATATGGTTCAAAATTTCTAAAAACTTATGTGGAGTTTATTTGTCAATGCTTGAACTTATTTAGTCAATCGCTCTGAGTTCAACTCGGGTCTTTGATGGCTTTGCGAATGTAAGTTGTGTCAATAGTTGAACGAATGACAGTTTTGAGGGGTTCATAATTGCATTTCAGTATTGTGTGAGTCAAGTGAGAAATGTTAAGATATGGGGAAAGTCTCAAGTGATTCTTGTCGCCATGAGTGATAAACAAGGCAGACATGTGTTGTACAAAAATGATAGGTTCAAAAAATAGTTCTGTGCTGATTTACACCATAAATGTGGAAATAACAAGAGTTAGAAACAGGAAATACATCAACACAACTTCGAATTTCAAATAACATTTGAAATATTATTATTAAATATTACATTTACTAGTCAGAATAGGCACCCTCTGGTTGCAAGTATTTCAGTTTTAAGGTAGTGAAGGGTTTCGCTCAGTTAGCAGATTCTTGGGCTAGACGGGCGGTTGGAGAGGCCCCCTCCAATCAATCAGTTGGTCATGTCAAACCCTAGCACCTACATACATGACTGCCCCAACCCTATTACTTTTATGGCAAGCCTCAATCCTTTTTATCATGGGTGCTAGAAGGCGGTGGCTGAGGATCTTCATGTCCTGGGGATGATGTTAAACTCTATCTGATGGTGAGGTTCCAGTTTTGGAGGTTTGGGGAATGTTGAGCACACCTTCATCACCATTGCTCCCTGGTCCACTCTGACCCAGAATGGTAGTACCTGTTAGGGTCCCATCTATGGATTAAATAGAAAAATGTATTTATGAAAAAATTTAGTATCCATTAAGAATTGACTTTATTTCAAACTTTGTCAGCATTAAATGACCCACTGATGTTGATATGCCATACGAACCAAATCAGTTAGCAGAGCACCCACCTTGGAATCGCAAGGTTCTGATATTGATATCTGTCCCCGCCAACTCAGTGTATGAATAGCACTGATAGGATAATCTAATCTATGCGGTTGAGTGGGGAGCTGACAGTAGGCAGGGCGATCCACCTCAGCACAAAAATCTCCCTGGTCTAGTGCTAGCAAAAAAGTCCAGTTGATACCAACAATAGGCCACTCATCATCCTAAATAAATCTTTCCTTTTAGAAAACTTGTTTTTTTTTTTTTTTCTACATATATACATATTAGGTCTCAAAGATACATACTTATATATATAGATATATATATACACACACACATACACATTAGGTTCCAAAGATGCTACACACACACACATATATATATGTATACACAGATACACATTTGGTCTCAAAGATACTACTTACATCCACACACACACACATATATATATATATATATATATATATATATATATACACATTTGGTCTCAAAGATACTACTTACATCCATATATATATATATATTATATATATATATATATATATATATACATTTGGTCTCAAGATACTACTTACATCCATATATATATATATATATATATACATATCCATATATATATATATACACACATTGGTCTCAAAGATACTACTTACATCCATATATATATATATATACACACACACATACACACATTTGGTCTCAAATATACTACTTATCCATATATATACATGCATACATACACATGATGTCTCAAAGATACTACATATATATATATATATATATATATATATAAGGTCTCAAACATACTTTCGTTTTTAATAACTGTTTAATTTCAACTAAAATGTATCATTGCTCTAGACATCATTTACCTTTTCACATTTACTATCTCACTTCACTTCAGTATTTTTCTTTAACCAAATAAAATGAAGAAATTTTTTTATAGGTACATTGTATATTTAAAACTTAAAATATATTGTTCCCATTGCAAAGAACAGCTGATATTGATCTCTTCAGATCTTTCTTGGAATATGTCATGAATATTTTAAGAGAAAGTTTGCCAATGCCAAACATTTATTAAAAAAAGAAAAAAAGGAAAAAGATTCCTTACCTGGAAGTCATGCATAACTTGAAATTTCAAAGCCATATTCAACAAGGCATGTCACATTTAAGAGAACAAAAGAAATCAAAGCCTGTAACTGTGGAATCCAATTTCAATAATGGAAGAACAAGGAATAACATGATTTATAAATCTTTTTTTTCTTCTTTCTCTTTCATCATTATTATCTCCCTTGGTTCCTTTATTCCCTCTCATACACACTTTTTCTGTTGTTTTCCTCCTCCTATATTATAATGATTAATAAAATAAAAATGAAAATAAAAAAAGTCGTCCAGGTAGTGTAAAAATTAATTTTTGAAAGACATTGCCTGAGGAAGTGGGAGTTAAAAATTCAATGTCAGAGAGTTTGTACCATAAGTAAAATCATCAAATTTATTAAAGGATTAAAAAAAACAAAAAAAAAACAATTTGAAATGGAAATTTGGTTCTGATAACTTTAGATATATATTAAAATAAAACAAACTATTTATAAATATATAATACCAGGCATGTATTTATTAAAGCATGTTTTAAAAAACAATGAGGACCGTCTATGGTTGCATGCTCAAATTTTGAGTGTATTTATTCTATGTTATGATGATTTGGGGTAATGTGGTGTAAAGAGTGACCTAGTTTTGGTTACAGACAAATAGAGACTTAATCTCCATTAATAATAGATCTGATTTTTGTATGAATGTCAACCATAACAAAAATAGCATATTGTAGTGAGAGTTTTGCTAGAGCATTTTACACTATTAGACTAATTTAAAGATTATTAAAATTGGTTTAGCTCAGTTGGTAGAGCATTTGCCTCTGAATCAAGGTTCCAGATTTTTTTCAAACATAACCCAACCCTGAAAGTAAAGAATAATTTAATATAACTTTTGTGTCATTAAACTAAACACTAAAAAAGCCTTTAGGAGACATAAGTTTATTTACTCAGCTTAAGTTTAATAATAGATATTAATTAAATAGACCAGCTGTGTAGTTAGTTTTTGCCTTTTTTGTAAATCACCTCATAACAGTACAAGACCTGTTGGCTGGGATTGTAGAGGGTTAAGACCCCCCCCCTATCCCAATGGTGCAACATTTTGACCATGGGTGGCCACCTGTGATGCTCAAGTATGGAATACTGGTGACTGAGCAGTCCATGACATGCAACACTCCACTTTGGCCCTTACTTGGGCTAGATGGGTATTTGAAGAGGGCCCCTCTGATCAATCAGCTGATCACATAAAGCCCTAGCACCTATATGATATCCCTGACAATAAATAAAATGAAAATGGACTCGACGCATGAGGATTCTTCCATGAACAACCCACACAGGGTTTTGTTTATAGTGGTGAAGGCTTATGTTGGACCATCCACACTTTTTTTGGCACAGTCGATAGGAAAGAATTGGTGCACAATGAATGCCACAAACCCAATCAACAACTGACCTCAGGTTTTTCAAATTCAGAGTTTTCCTTCTCCTAGACTGGATACCTACCCAATGTTAAAGAGCCCAGTCTGTCCTACTATTTTACTCATAGCTTGAGGGAGAATATATGAATTCATACCTTTCCCAAGGGTATTAGCGCTATGTGAAATGCAAACAGCCTTGTCTAGGATTTGAACTTAGGTTGATGAGTCCATTTCCTATGACTCAAGCCATTATGCCACATGCCTCCATTCCTAACCATTTTGCTGTACTGTAACTATCACTTTTCCCACTACAATTTTCAACTTTTACTGCCATACCACCAACATGCCTCTGACATTGTAGCCAGAAATAATGAAATTGCAGACATTATTCATGGAGCTTCGCATACAGGCTCTTGTTCATTGCTAGCAAAAATGCACTGCTAATATGTGTTATAATCTTATGGTCCATCCTGTAGGCTTTAAGCAAGAGTGCTTGTCCAGTGAAATTGGATCCATGGTAATCCTCTGATAATGAATCCTTTGGTTCTTCTGGTAAAGAGTTCTGAGTATTGTAAGCCCCTCCTCAATAAGTGCTAGTAGAACTATGGCCAGTATCAGTGTTTAAGTAGTGTATCAGCCACGCAGTATGGCTAGTGATTGGCCGGAGGAATAAACCACGTGACCTCGGTTAGTCTATAAATCCAGGTGAGGAATTGGAGCACACCTTATATACCAAAATAATTCCAACAATATGTGGTCACTATGTAGAAATATAATGATTTATATGTAATTACCTAAACCGCCGTGCCCGTAGAACATGACAGAGTAAAATTCTTAAGCAGAGTTTTGATTGAATTCTGAGTTTTCCTTCATCTAGACCGGTAACCATACCAGGGTTAAAGAGCCCAGTCTGCTCTATTATTTTACCCATAGCTGGAGGGAGAATAGTTGGATTCATACCTTTCCCAAGGGTATTAGCACTATGTGAAATGCAAACAGCCTCATCTAGGATTTGTACTCAAGTTGACAAGTCCATTTCCTATGACTCTAACCATTATGCCACATGCCTCCATAATATTTTACCTATAGCTGGAGGGAGAATAGTTGGATTCATACCTTTCCCAAGGGTATTAGCACTATGTGAAATGCAAACAGCCTCATCTAGGATTTGTACTCAAGTTGACAAGTCCATTTCCTATGACTCTAACCATTATGCCACATGCCTCCATAATATTTTACCTATAGCTGGAGGGAGAATAGTTGGATTCATACCTTTCCCAAGGGTATTAGCACTATGTGAAATGCAAACAGCCTCATCTAGGATTTGTACTCAAGTTGACAAGTCCATTTCCTATGACTCTAACCATTATGCCACATGCCTCCATAATATTTTACCTATAGCTGGAGGGAGAATAGTTGGATTCATACCTTTCCCAAGGGTATTAGCACTATGTGAAATGCAAACAGCCTCATCTAGGATTTGTACTCAAGTTGACAAGTCCATTTCCTATGACTCTAACCATTATGCCACATGCCTCCATAATATTTTACCTATAGCTGGAGGGAGAATAGTTGGATTCATACCTTTCCCAAGGGTATTAGCACTATGTGAAATGCAAACAGCCTCATCTAGGATTTGTACTCAAGTTGACAAGTCCATTTCCTATGACTCTAACCATTATGCCACATGCCTCCATAATATTTTACCTATAGCTGGAGGGAGAATAGTTGGATTCATACCTTTCCCAAGGGTATTAGCACTATGTGAAATGCAAACAGCCTCGTCTAGGATTTGTACTCAAGTTGACAAGTCCATTTCCTATGACTCTAACCATTATGCCACATGCCTCCATAATATTTTACCTATAGCTGGAGGGAGAATAGTTGGATTCATACCTTTCCCAAGGGTATTAGCACTATGTGAAATGCAAACAGCCTCGTCTAGGATTTGTACTCAAGTTGACAAGTCCATTTCCTATGACTCTAACCATTATGCCACATGCCTCCATAATATTTTACCTATAGCTGGAGGGAGAATAGTTGGATTCATACCTTTCCCAAGGGTATTAGCACTATGTGAAATGCAAACAGCCTCATCTAGGATTTGTACTCAAGTTGACAAGTCCATTTCCTATGACTCTAACCATTATGCCACATGCCTCCATAATATTTTACCTATAGCTGGAGGGAGAATAGTTGGATTCATACCTTTCCCAAGGGTATTAGCACTATGTGAAATGCAAACAGCCTCATCTAGGATTTGTACTCAAGTTGACAAGTCCATTTCCTATGACTCTAACCATTATGCCACATGCCTCCATAATATTTTACCTATAGCTGGAGGGAGAATAGTTGGATTCATACCTTTCCCAAGGGTATTAGCACTATGTGAAATGCAAACAGCCTCGTCTAGGATTTGTACTCAAGTTGACAAGTCCATTTCCTATGACTCTAACCATTATGCCACATGCCTCCATAATATTTTACCTATAGCTGGAGGGAGAATAGTTGGATTCATACCTTTCCCAAGGGTATTAGCACTATGTGAAATGCAAACAGCCTCGTCTAGGATTTGTACTCAAGTTGACAAGTCCATTTCCTATGACTCTAACCATTATGCCACATGCCTCCATAATATTTTACCTATAGCTGGAGGGAGAATAGTTGGATTCATACCTTTCCCAAGGGTATTAGCACTATGTGAAATGCAAACAGCCTCGTCTAGGATTTGTACTCAAGTTGACAAGTCCATTTCCTATGACTCTAACCATTATGCCACATGCCTCCATAATATTTTACCTATAGCTGGAGGGAGAATAGTTGGATTCATACCTTTCCCAAGGGTATTAGCACTATGTGAAATGCAAACAGCCTCATCTAGGATTTGTACTCAAGTTGACAAGTCCATTTCCTATGACTCTAACCATTATGCCACATGCCTCCATAATATTTTACCTATAGCTGGAGGGAGAATAGTTGGATTCATACCTTTCCCAAGGGTATTAGCACTATGTGAAATGCAAACAGCCTCATCTAGGATTTGTACTCAAGTTGACAAGTCCATTTCCTATGACTCTAACCATTATGCCACATGCCTCCATAATATTTTACCATAGCTGGAGGGAGAATAGTTGGATTCATACCTTTCCCAAAGATATTAGCAAACAGTCTTAGCCAGAATTTGAACTTAGGTCACCCTGTCCATATCTTATGCCATAAATCATTACAGTGCAAGTGCAGAAAACTTTCTCTATCTAAAGGTATTATCATGTTCTTTATATCTGTATTATTTTCTGTAGAAAGAAATAGGAGGCTTTACCTTTTGTAAATGTCCTTTGTAAATGAAAAGAATACTAAGTGCATCTATCTTCATTCATAATTGTTCTGCTGTTGTCAAGCAGATGAAAAAAAAAAGAAAAATGCAGCTAATTTTATTGCAACTGTGCATTGATATTGATGTTAATTTGGTGCTTCATTTTGCGATTGAGATTGGCAAGTTAAAAATGCACGATATGACACACTACCCTAAAATGCGGTATGATGCAATTTATAACTTTGGATTTCCATTGGGAAACAAGATCACTCTGGAAAAGTATCCAGAATTTATTTAATTTGTTTTTAATTTAAAATGGATCGAAAGGGAATCATTCAAACAAATCACAGTTTGAAAAATTACTTCAAATATGGACTTGTTTTTTTTTCGTTTTTTTGGGGTTTTTTTTTTTTCTATTTTTATCAATTTTCTTCTTTTTTTTTTTAAGGACTCAGCTTAGTACTAAGGTGAGTCAAAAGTTTTGCAATATTTTGGTAACATAAGGCACAATTTGTTTACTGCAGTGTAAGTGTGCTGGGCCCATAACCTCTTATGATTTAGTGGCCATTTTTAGCTGAGAGCACTTTACAATGGAGATCCCTTGTGTTCCTTAGTGTTGGGTAGAATTCTTGTGTTCCTTAGTGTTAGGTAGAATCCTTTGTTTCTGATCCGTCTGTCTGTGTCAAATACCAGCAACTGAGGGGCTTTCAAAATCGGCGATTAAATAGTTAACTATCAACATATTCAAGTGTGTTGATTGGCTGATTAAATCCATGCGCTCACAAAGAGTCTATAAGTTTAAGTGGTGGGTTCTAGCACACCTTATATCATAAAATATTCCAACAGATGCCTTTGCAAAATTTGTGAAGGTGACAAACCACCCTGGACTGTGAGATGCCAAGCTCCCTAGATACTGTTTATTGTTTCTATGGCTTGGAGGATGGCATCAAACTCCACAGTTTTAAGTCTATGTGATCTTGCCTGATTATCAAGGTTCTTGCAATCCAATCTTAATTTTTGGCAGCTAACTGCATACATCCCAACAATAAACTGGATCAGGCTGTGTTGTTTTGAAAATAAGTATTTAGAGTAAATGCCTCGAGTCCATAAAAACATTACTCTGGTGGCTAATGTTAACCATCGGCTTGACTAAAGGGTTCAATTTTCCATGCACCATGTATATATATATATATATATATATAATATTTACCAGCCCCTCCACACAAGCAGGATGTGACACAAGGTCAATTTCTTAAGTGGAGTTTAACAGGTTTGAATTCAGAGTTTTCCTTCTCCTAGACTAGTTTCCTAGCCAAGCTTAAAGAGCCCAGTCTGCCCTGCTATTTACCCATAGCTGGAGGGAGAATTGGGTTCATACTTTTCCCAAGGGTATTAGCGCTATGTGAAATTCAAACAGCTTCATCCAGGAATTGAACTCTGGTCAGCGAGTCTATTTCCTATGACTGTAACTATTAGACCACGCGCATCCAACTATTAGACCAAGCACCATGGTTGATTTCCCCTCATGAAATCCCTACAAGCCTATTTTTTTAATGCAATACTCCACTTTGGCCCTATCTTGGGCTAGACGGGCAGTTGCAGAGGCCCCCTCCGATCAATCGGCTGGTCACGTCAAGCCCTAGCACTTATGATTTTCCCAACCCTATTGCCCTTATGGCAAGCCCCAACCCTTTTTTATCATATAGGTGCTAGAAGGTGGTGGCTGCGGGTCTACATGTCCTGGGAATGACGTTAAACTCTATCTGATGGTGAGTTTCCAATTTTGGAGGTTTGGGGAATGTGGAGCACCCCTTCATCACCATTGCTTCCTGGTCCACTCTGACCCGGAGTGGTAGTACCTGTTAGGGTCCCATCTATGGGTTAAATAGAAAAATGTATTTATAAAAAAATTGTATTATCCATTAAGAATTGATTTATTTCAAAACTTTATCGGCATTAAATGACCCACTGAGGTTGATATGCCGTAAAACAAAGCAAACCAAACCAAACCCTCATGAAATCCCTACAATCCTTTTTTTTTTTTTTTTACATTTTTTTTCTTCAAAATCTGTATTTGATCTGACCTACTTATCTTTTTGGTTAACACTGAGAGAAATTCAGAATATTCGATTATGATACTATTTAAATGCATTGGCACAAGAATTGGTAAACTTTTAGAGAAAAATATTTTGTGCAGTTATTCTTTATGTTAATTAGCAACTTTCTCCACACTTGAACCATCTGCTTACTGTACTGTGATCAACTGCACCGTCATCTTTAGCCCAACAAATGTTTTTGGTTTCTTCTGCAGTGTTATGACCCTGTTTAAACACGTAAAGAATTAGACTACATTGCATATTCATCTTCATGACTTTCAAATTCCCAGAGAGAGTGAGGCAATGTATAACATGCCAGCACACCAACTACCATGATACTACCAACCAGAGCTGGTATCTACCATTGCTTGAACTGCTTTGGTCACATGATTTATACACTTAGACTTATTCCAATTGAGATACCTTCCATTGTGTTAACGAGGCAACACATTACGACTGCTTTTCATAACACAAGGTGTTTTATTTATTTAAAAAACAATGACTGAAATTAATAGATCAAAGGGCAAGTAACTCACCCGTACAATAAATGGATTAGGGCAGATAACTTCTGACCCTTATTATTATTAGAGTCTGTTAGTGTTAATTTGTACTCAGCTTAATACTAGGGTGAGTAAAATGTTTTGTAATATTTTGCTACTGCTATGGATGCTTTTGCCAAGGTCATAAAGTTGAAGAACCACACTGTATGGTGTGATGCCAAGCCCGACTGATACTCTCCTAAGGATACTTGCTGGCTGGCTGGCTGGTTTTTATGGCATATCAACCCTTGTTGGCATATTTTATGCCGAAGACATTTTGTTTTATTCATTCTTGTTGGGTATTCAATTTTTTTTTCAAACACAATTTTTTTAATACTAATTTTAGATCTATTATTGTAGAGTAGTTAACACCCTTTCAGCACTTTACCAAATAGACTGGCTCATAGCCATAAAATAGCCTATGATTAAAGTAGATTAACTAGCTGAATAATATTCAGACTAACTTTGCTGTGTTGGCTATACCGAATTGACCCTCCTCTATTTAGTGTAAGTTTGTCTTGTTAATTGTTTGTACATATTTGTTCTGTGTTTGTATGTATTCATTTGGCATCAGATGCTGGTACTTAATAAATGTATTAAGCACACCATTCTTCTGTGTATCGATATAATATCTATATAACCCATAGATGGCTCCCTAAACAGGTGATACTTGCTGAATTTGCTTCAATTGCTTAGAGCACAGCCTCAGGATCCACAGTTTTAGGCCTACCCTGACTGTCAACGTTCTTCCAGCCTGGGGAAAATTTATTGATCAACTGTACAGAGATTAACTGCACCTTTTGATCAACAAATGTTTTTGGTTGCTACTTGTTGTATAATAGATCATACAGTATTCAGTATACTAGTACATTCAACTACATGTGCACTAGATATATAGTAACTCACAACAGAGTGCTAAAACCTCGAGGAAGATGCTTTGTAGTCTCAGTAATCTCAAACAACCATGTATAAATAGTCCTGGACCAGCGCATTCACTTTCTATGAAACGTACGCCAGGTTAGTCCATAACACTTGAGTTTATAGTTATTTACAAACCTCATGGTAGATGGTTTGCCCAACCTTTGCAGTCTCAGTAATCACTCTAATTTTCTTAGACAGATGTGTATAAATAGTCCTGAACCAGTGTCACAGGGTGATGCGGGTCGCACAGGCCAACTCAAGTTTTAGTAGTAGTCATCGTTATTAGTAGCCGTTAGGTCAAGGAACAACATACACGCAAGTTGTATAGTCACAAGGGGCTTAGTATTTATTTCCAGGCTCGTGGGCTCTTCCTCAGAGAGAGAAGGAAAGACAGAGAGAAAGAGAGAGAGGGTATGATTAAATTATTCTACCTTCTAACATGGTATCATCTTCTGTATTGCTGTCCCACACCCACACAAGGGACAAACGGCATGGGTTGACATTTTGGCCTTGGTAGCTGGCCTGGGCTTATTCTTGATTTCTTTGGGTTTATCCACCTGACTTGGTCTTAGAGATTTCTTGTCCTGTCTTGTTGCTTGTTTTTAATTAACAGACACAAGACTTTCTTTTTTTTTTTTATAGATGCCTTTTATTTCAATATTGAACCCAAGACAACTACGAATAGGAAATTGGCTTTTTGGTCGAGAGGCACCATCATACGTCTGACTCGTTCAGCTACCCAGCCAAATCTGATTTTCCTAAACTAATTTTTTCACATTTGCTTTGACGAATCAGAAGAGGTCAAATACAGGGTTAAATCTTGTCAATCAAATTCCCTGTAATTTTCTGTAAAACCGTTGGTTTGATTTAACTACACTACCATACACAATTGATAGGTAACCTATTAATTTTGTAATACATCAGGTACCTTCCACATCTTGAACTGCTTCGGTCACATGATATCTGCAATTGCAAATAAGCAAATACCAAAACATTGCAGAATTTTTGACTCACCTTAATACTAGAGTCAGCCTCTATTTGCAAGCCAATTTTGTAAGATTCTTGTTCTGGGTGTTCAATAACCATGGCCTTTTGCCAAATTTGACTGAGTTCACTAAATAGCTACTTACTAAGGGGAAAAGTGTTGGTTTTTAAACTGTGATGGAGAATGAGTTAAAACAACAACAAAAAAAAACAATTGCCATTGTTCCTTCGGGAAGAATATTTTAATAACTTATCTTTGGAAAAAAAAATTCTTCATAAGAAACATGTTAAGAAAGATTCTCCTTATAAATATACTGATATGTCAGTAGATGAGTAGAAAAATCTAAAGACAGAGGGAAGGAGGGAGACAGACATGAAGAGAGTGAAATAATAAGTTCAATAAAGAGATGAATAGAAATCATGTATAAAGATACACACAGATACCCTCCCCCCTACACACACATATATATTGAGAGAGAGAGAGAGGGAGAGAGAGAAGAAGTTAGATAGAGATAGATACATAATCATAAAGATATAGCTAGGAATAGTCTGAGATAGAAAGATAGATGGGTATAGACTAAGAAAGGCTGAGATAGAGAGAAAGAAAGAGTGTTAGATAGACAAAGATAGATACATAAAATAGAGATGAGAATAGACTGAAATAGATCAGGATATAGATAGGAATAGACTTAAAGAGATAGAATGATAGTGTTAGATAGAGATAGATACATAAATATGAATAATTAGATGGAAATAGACTGAAATAGATGTAAGTGAGTGAGAGAGAGAGAGAGATGAAACTGAGATAGAGTAAGAGTTAGATAGGAAGGGATAGATACATTAACATCAATAGATACACTGGAATAGACAAAAATAGATATAGATAGATAGGGTATAGGCTGAGCTAGATAGATAGATTGAAATAGACTGTACCAAGTTTTCTTGATATTTTCTACCTTCTCTTCGTTGTTGATGTGAATATTGTAAAAATTTTGACTACCCCTAAAATATTCCCAGACATTCTCATTGTAGAAGTTATCCTCCAGATATAGAAGCAATATGATACTCACCATCGCAGTGGGGTTCTAACTACTGTCGAGTTAGTAGACAAGAACAACAGGCAAGCTGTAACTTAATACAGTCCTTGCATGCTGCTGGCATAATGCAAAGTGGTGGCTGAAGAGTGGGTACTTATCCCTGTTCTTACTAACCCTGAAATCCAACAGCCAATCAGAACTCAGGAAATGAACTTGCCTGAGTTCATAATGGAACAATCCAATGCTCCATATAAGCCACCTACCAAACTCTAGTTTTAGTCTTGCATTCATCTTGTAACAGAGTTGAATACTTTACACAAAATCCAACACTCATAGTTTAAGCATTTGGAAAAAGAATTTGCATAAATAAATGAAGATTTGTCATTAAAATTCCAAGACCGAAGTTGCACTTTTTCTTTTTCCTTGTGAAACTGTTTAGCTTGATGGTTATCGCTGTAGGAAATGGGTTTAGCAATCCTGGTTCAAATCCTAGACGAGGCTGATTATGTTTCACTTTATGCTAATGCCCTAGAGAAAGGCATAAATCTGTCTACTCCCTCCCTGGCTATTCAAATAGTGGGACAGTTTGGGTTATTTAACCTAGGTTAAGCAAGAAGTCTAGGAGAAGGAAAACACTTAATTCAAACCAGCTTTAAGTTAAAAAAGTTAAAAAGTCATCAGGGTGGCCTAAAGTCGGTATCAGGCAGACAGCGAGTGAGTCGATCCCCTTTTCAATAACGCGAGACCAAGGAAATTGTTTTTGCATTTGAGGTGAAATACCACACTTACCATTAGCTCCTTACTTTACCACACAGATACCTGTGCTACTCATACGCTGAGTTGGTGAGGACGGTATCGAATCCAGGAACCTTATGGTTCCTAGTCAGACACTCTACCGACTGAGCTAAACTGGCCCTTAAAAAATTGACCTTGTGTCAGATCTTGCCCATGGTTGAGTAAATAGGGCATTCCATCATGGTATAATGGTTAGCAAGCTAGTCTCACAAATCCATTTAAGGTTCCATCTATTGGTCAAATGGATCTGTTTGTAAATTATTTATATTAAATACAAATATATCATAAAATCATGTGTAAAAAAATTAAACTAATAATTTTAATATACACATACAATGGACAAAGTTGTTTGCATATCACATAGCAAGAATATCCTTGGGAAAGGTATGAATCCAATTATTCACCCTCCAGCTATGGGTAAATAGCTGAGATCTTGAACTTTGATATAGCAACCAGTGTAGGAGAAGGAAAACTCCACTTAAAAATTGATCTGTTATTGCAGAAGGGTTGGATAAATATATAAACATACAATCTACACAATTCACTAATCTCTAGGCATAAGCTAACCCCAGATGGATTGACATGCTGTTAAAATCAATCAAACAATCAGCCACAGCATGCCTGTATTATCTTACAATACCACCAGACTTTGTCAGTTTTATATTATTTGGATTTTTCAGAATGTAGTTTGCAGGTTCAATAATAACACAGAATATTTAACATAGCTTAACACTTGAACCCGGTCATGGTTAATGGAATAATAGCAATCTATCTCAATAAATTAAATAATGGGTTCGGTTTAAAGTTCCATAAAGGCTCCCAATTATGACAAGACGCTTGATGTAGGCTGGAGGGCACATTAGTTGAAACATTATGCATATAATAATGAAGATGAGGACAACAGTCGAAAAAATTCAAATAATAGAAATTACCAAACCTCATCTGAGAAATTCAGACAAATAATTTGTCTGTTTTCTGTCACATTATGGAAATGCCACAAATTTCCAGTAAAAAGCATTAATTTGTAGAATCAACACATAATACTCACCTTCACAAGGTTTCTGCTAGCGTCCAGTTGACAGACAAGCTGATGGGCTGTAACCAAATACATACCCTGTATTAACTCCCATAAGTCATGTGTTGGCTATATATTGATCAATATATACCCAATACATGACTATTATGGGAGTTAGTACAGGATCTTTATTTGGTTACAGCCGGTCAGCCTTGTCTGTCAAATGGACAATAGTAGAAACCTTGTGAAGGTGAGTATAATGTGTTGATTCTACATGATTTAGTGATGTAAAATTTTGATTAGTTGATAATTTTACATAATTCGTGGGTAGCCTATGTATCTATGTGTAGTTAAAATTTCAAAGGTAAATGGAAAATTACTATTAACCATTGAAAAAAGTTATTGACAGTAGTTAATCTCCTCTGACTCAAATGCTGATTGGCTAAAGATGAGTTTGAGAAGATAACTGAATTTAGCAGATGCTGGCCATTAGCTGAGGGAAGCAGATGTAGGGGTCTTTTGCTCCCAAGATGCCAGCTTCTCGCCGTGGTAGGAAATATTTTTGGGCTTGGGATTTTTGTAATAAAAAATAGACAACTTATAAAACAAACCAAGTCTTGCATGTTTATTACAAACCAAGAAATAATCACAGACAACACAATTCGGGAGAAAGAAGAATCAGCCCAGTAGGAGAAAGAAGAATCAGCCCAGTAGGAGAAAGAAGAATCAGCCCAGAAGAGGAAAGAAGAATCAGCCCAGAAGAGGAAAGAAGAATCAGCCCAGAAGGAGATGGCAGCAACGAAAGAACAAGTAACAATCCATCTCCCCTCCTGTCTACTCCCTCCCCATTATATTGTGGGGATTAAGATGAAATAAAAAATTTAAAAAAAATAAACTCCCATGAGCATTCAGACAGGAAGAACCTTCTGAGCATGCGCAGAAAAAAAGGACCCACTTCCGACCCCAAGATAATCTCTTGGCCATTTGAACTTTGGCCTTAACTGGGACGGGACACTACAACTGGACAGGAAGGAATTTCGGACCATATGACCTTTAGGCACCCCTTTTGTGATCTCGATTTGTGGAGACATTTTTTCCATTTACATCGTCAAAATCTGGTTAATTGTTAACAGACAATTTTTAAAGTTTTTTTTTTTTTAAACTAAATAAAACTAAACCCTAACCCCTACCCCTAACCCCTAACAAACAACCAGAGTGTAAATGAGAAAAGTGTCCTTGTGAGTCAAGATTGCGGAAGGGGTGCCTAAAGGTCATATGGTCCAGAATTTCCTTACCATGTGGTGGCTATGACCCATGAATAAAGCCTAAATCCTTAAATTACCTTTTGTCTTTGTCTCTTCCTTTTTTATCATTGAATTCCTTTTCAGCGTGACCACCAAATATGATGGGGTTAAAAGTAAACCCTAGGAACACGCACCAAGAATAACCAGCTACCTTTTAAACATAAAACATTAAACCTTTTGTAAGCCCACAGTATACCCAGCAGAAATGAAGGGGTATATAACAATATGATGGAAGTGCGTAGTGTAATGGTAAGTCATGGGAAATGGTCTCATTGCCCCAAGTTCAAATTCTGGACATGGTAATTGCATTTCACTATACCAATACCCTTGGGAAAGGTATGAATCCTACTCTCCCTCCAGCTATGGGTAAATAGTAGGGCATACTGGGCTCTTTAACCTTGGTTAGGCAACTTGTCTAGGAGAAGGAAAACTCTGAATTCAAACCTGTTGAAATCCGCTTAAGAAATTGACCTTGTGTTACATCCAGCTCGTGCGGCGGGGTTGGTAAATATATAAATATATATAACAATAATATGATGTGTCATTACGCTGATCAATGTACAGGAAATTGATGGGCAAGAAATTCTAAAAAAGAACCGGAAAAAGTAAATGATTACTAAAATGGCTAAACCATAAAACATTTAGTTTTCTTTGGTTAAACTGCCAAAAGTCCAAGTCATTAAAAAAAAAAAGAAAAAAAAAAGAAACTTGTTTAAAATCATAAAATTTAGCTAGAAAAGGGTGCATTCAACAATTCATTTTACTTGAATATATCAATTTTTTATTTACATATTTATTCTCTGAATTTGTAATTGAAAATAAAAATTATGCATCAAAGATAAGTTGATATGCATCTGTTGGTAATTATTTCAATGCACAGAATCATTGTATTCTTTCAGGGGGCTATCATTTAAATTATTTGAGAAAAAGAACTCTTTAATAAAGGAAACAAAAAAATTATACATACACACACAAAATATTGCAGCACATCTCTAGTATAGATAAAAGGAAAAAATGCTGCATTTTCTTTCATGAAATGCATGAATATGAATGAAAGTAGAAAGCTTGGATATATAAAAGTTTTGTATACATGAGATGAGTGTTATCAGAAATAAGTTATGGAATTATTGATCTTTTTATAGCAATAGTTAAGAAATCTCAAATATTGTATAATTCATAAGCTATGAGATAAGCACAACTGTTCTTTTCTGTTTTTCCCATGGAATTCATTTACTTATCACTTATATAACAGATGGTATCATCAGACTATACAATTGATGATATTACTTTTATGTCCTCTCTCTCTCTCTCTCTCTCTCTCTATATATATATATATATATATATATATATATATATATATATACACACACACACACACATACAATACTTAGAAAGGACTATCAAAAGTTTTGGAAATATTTCTACTGAAAAAAAAATTACTTAGCCTCATAATTAGTTTCCACCATCTCCCTCAAATTCTCTCTCTCTCTCTCTCTCCACAGTGGCTCGTTTGTAATTGTTTTTTAATGTTATTAAATGACTCCTTCTATAAATGAGTTTGAGCACTTTTTGTAAAGTATTCATGAGGTACTATCCATATATATATATATATATATATATATATATATATATATATATATATAAAGTATTTATGAGATATTATCCAAAAGTTTTGGGAATATTCTAGTGAAAAAAATTACTTAGCCTCATACCTAGTTTCCACCATTTCCTTCAAAGAACTTTTCTCATGCACACACACACACAGTGCCTCATTTATAATTTGTTTTTATATTATTAAATATGGCTCCTTCCATAAATGAGGTTGAGCAATTTTTAAAAAGTATTATAAAGTACTATCAAATATATATATTTATATATATATATATATATATATATATATATATATATATATACGAGTATGTATGAGGTACTATCCAAAAGTTTTGTGAATACTCGACTGAAAGAAAATTATTTAGCCTCATACCTAGTTTCCACGATCTTCTTCAAAGTAATTTTCTCTATCTCACTCACACACACAGTGGCTTGTTTATATTAGTTTTTTGATGTTATTAGATATGAATCCTTCTATGAATGAGGTTGAGCAATTTTTGAAAAGCATTTATGAGGTACTATCCAATATATATATATATATATATATATATATGCATGTGTGTGTGTGTGTGTGTGTGCAGAAAGTTTGTAGAAAAAACAAGATGTTTTGATAAAGACCACTTTATTTCTGTCAGATTTCTGTCAGCAAAACTATTAACATCTTGTTTTTTCTACAAACTTTCTACACATACTGTCGGATTCATATCCATTTTACTTTTCATATATATATATATATATATATATATATATATATAAATTATTTATGAGGTACTATCTAAATGTTTTGGGATTATCCTACTGTAAAAAAACTTACATAGCCTCATATCTAGTTTTCACTGTTTCCTTCAAAGTACTTATCTTACACATACAGGCACACACAGTGACTTAGTTTTTTGATATTATTCAAAATGGTTCTTTCTATAAGTAAGGTTAAGCACTTTTTGAAAAACATTTAAAGATTGCCTGAACAGGTTTATTTGACCCTTGATAATCACTGTCGCTACAATCAATCACCTGATCATCTAATGAGTGCATTGGCATGGAACCCAAAGTCATGGGGTAGTAGCCCCGAGGTCTATAACATTGGTTGTATAACTATCTCAAACATTTTTTTTTCCTATGTATTGAGTGAACTTTTTATGGCAAGTTGTTCTCAGCTGTTTTTGAGAGGATCAACTCATAGGTATTATTAATTTGAATTATATATATAAAGGTAAAATAATCCAACTGACTGGTAGGTAGGGGAGGATTCTATTTGAGATAATCAAAATCTCACTGTACATCCATACTGTATGCTCATGTAGGTGCAAATTAATAGATTTATACAAGGATTTTTATAAATCCCTAAGAGAACTTGATGTATGATAACTAATAAATTAATTATATGCAAAGGAATATTTAACTTTGTTGGAATTTTTTTGTATATAAGGTGCGCTCCAATTCCCCACCTGAATTTATAGACTAGGTGACGTCATGTGGTCGATTCCTCCGGCCAATCAATAGCCATAATGCGTGGCTGATACACTACTTAAACACTGATACTTGCCATAGTTCTATTTGCAATCATTGAGGAGGAACTTACAATACTCAGAATTCTTTAACAGAGGATTACCAAGGATCTCTGCTGGACAGGCACTCTTGCTTGAAGGCCAAAGGATGGCCCATATGATTATAACAAACTTTCAAAGAAAGAAAAACTTGGCAAACCGTCATTTGACTATAATAAATAAATAAATAATCGAAATAAATTTATTGTAGTTAAGTTTTTCTTATATACAAAAAAAAAACTGAACCCAAATGAATTTTATTTAATTTTATCAATGTCTATAAAATTTCAGGAAACTTGTACTTGTTGACATTGACATATGGGGTAAATTATTTTTACATTATTTTAAGCATAAAATTGACTGTATATTCTGAAAGAAAAAAAAAATTAAAATTAACAATTTTATTACAAAATTTGTGGGGTCTGTTTTTTTTGGATCACCCTGTGTGTGTGTGTATATATAAATATATATATATATATATATATATATATATTTATATTTTTGCTTGAAGCAACTACAATGCGAATATCGCATAAATCGATAATTATAGAAGATAATAATAATGACAAGTGAATCCCGCAAAGAATCACTCGGTGTGTAGAATATCGTACAGACTGTTTCAACTTTATTAAGTCTCATCAGCGATATATACTAACGACTCCCCTCCGACAGGAATCGAAACCGTGACCTCTAGCAGGATAGTTAAACACTATACTGTTTCAGCCATGATACAGCACCGAAAACTCATGCGAAATTAACCTTGTCATTGATACTGAGGGGACTACTGCCATATGAGGCAAGTGAGTCGCTGAGTGGATAATAACAGACACACCGGGGCTTATGCTCCTCGGCGAAGGAAATAAGATTTTTTGGATGTTTGTTTATTTTTAGAAGCATTGTCGATAATATTTATATTTTTGCTTGAAGGCAACTACAATGCGAAATATCGCATAAATTCGATAATATAGAAGATATAATAATGACAAGTGAATCCCGCAAAGAATCACTCGGTGTGTAGAATATCGTACAGACTGTTTCAACTTCATTAAGTCTCATCAGCGATATATACTAACGACTCCCCTTCGACAGGAATCGAAACCGTGACCTCTAGCAGGATAGTTAAACACTATACTGTTTCAGCCATGATACAGAAACCACAAGGTTCCTAGTTCGATACTAGTCCTCGCCAACTCAGCATATAAGTAGCACAGGGATCTGTGCGGTAAAGTTAGGAGCTGATGGTAGGTGTGGCACTCCACCTCAGACGCCAAAACAATCTCCCTGGTCTAGTGCTATTGAAAAGCTGACTGGCTGATACCGACTTTAGGCCGTCCCGACGACTTATATATAAGGTGTTTGGGTGAAATTTGACAGTTTCATAAGGAAAAAGAAAAAGTGTTTGGTAACTACAAAATTTAATGGATTGTAAAGAAATTCAACACCCACGGAAATTACACAACTGTCAACAAGTTTCATTCAAAATAACTGCCATTAGCGTTGATCACAGCCTCAATTTTACTCCAGAACCTGGAGCAAGCTGATGGTACAGTTTCCCTCGGAAAGGTCTCAAAAACTACCTTAATTCTGTTTTTTGTAGTACTGGCATGGCGATTGGTGTCTTTCTCAACAGCGTCACATACATAATAATCCATGGGGTTAAGATCTGGGGAGTTTGGAGGCTAAACATTGGGACTGGTGAAATCATAAAAATTAGCCAACAAATTTTTTACTTTTCCCAGAGGTGTGGCAGGGGGCTGAATGCTGCTGCCATACATATGGCCTACCATTGGCAACCCTTGTTATCCAGGGCTTGACTTCAGTGTTCAGCAACACTCAAGGCCTCTGAGGGTCCTCAAACACTTTTTTCTGCAGATTTTCAAGGAATTCTTCTGTACGAATGCAATCAGATCGTCTATTATGTTGCTTTCTTCTAGCCACAGCCTCATAGTCTCAATTGCAATTCTTCAGTCATGTCTGATTGTTTTTACAGTGTTCAGAGAGCATTGGGCAGTAACCATAATCTCCTTATTTTGATGGCAGGTGCAGATCATCCAACTAGCCCCCCCCCCAATCTATGGGTTAAATAGTAGGGCTGACAGGGCTCTTTAACCTTGGTTAGGCAATCTCCAGAACTCGGGCCTCACCTTCAGATGCAGTTTATAGGCATACTAAGGATACACCGGTCAGTCAGCGTAGTCTAAGCCCCACCGAAGGGAAGATTAAAAAGAGAAAGATTTGTTAAAACCTTATTATGAAAAATCAAAATGAAATGCTTTTCAGAATAACCCTCCACCATCTGAAATGCTTTTCAGTTAGAATACTAAGTATGCAAATTATCACATTGTTGCCAGTATGTAGACATATATATATATGTCAATACTATATATATAATAGTATATAAGATATATATATATTCAAACTCCTTCACACAAGCTGAATGTGATGTAATGTCAATTTCTTAAACAGAGTTTAACAGATTTGAATTTAGTTTTCTTTCTAGACTGGTTACCTAGCTAAGGTTAAAGAGCCCAGTCTTCCCTACTATTTATCCATAGCTTGAGGAAGAGTAGTTGCATGCGTACCTTTCCCAAGTGTATTGCCGCAATGTGAAAGGCAAACAGCCTCATCCAAGATTTGAACTCTGCTTGACAAGTCCATTTCCTGCAACTTTTAAACCATTACACCACACGCCTATAGGGTACTCCATATTTCCCTTATCTCCAGAGCCGGAGCCTCACCATGAGATGCAATTTAGTTTAGTGGTTGGGTGGGGCTTCTTACCCATCTACATGGGGATACAGTGTATTCTAATCCCTGCTGACATGGAGGGTGCTTTGTTTTGGAAATTAGAAAATGAATAAACTCTTGAAAACTGGTTTTGATTGTTTTTCACACATTAAATAAAATTTTCACTGTTTGATCTACAGTAATACTTCATAAAGACCCCTTTCTTATCCAATACTTTTTTTTTAGTCATAGACGGAGCCATAACAGGTACTGCTATTCAATGTTAGCGTGGACGTGGGAGTAATAGCAATGAAGGGGTACTCCACACACTCCAGATTTCTGGAACTGGGCCCTCACCACCGGATACTGTCATAGCTAGGACACTCCTTTTGGAGGTATGTCTTACCCATTTGTTGAAGATGCAGTTAGAATATTGTGAATCTTGCCAAAAGGGAAAAATTTCATCTGGCATTCACACAATATGACTGAAAACCAACAAATTTGATGATAGCAAAAGATATGGGGTGCTGATGGTTAGTGGTAATGATGCTTAGGCCCTGAAACCTTGCCAGAATCAAGAGTCATGAAGACTTTGTTGGTGGCACAGCTGTTTTTTAAATTTTCATTTGCAGCAATGTGTATATATATATTATATATATATATATATATATATATATATATATATATGGTGATCGGGATAAATTTAACATATTTATATTTGGTTATTTTCTCCGTAGGTTGGAGGTATTGATGCACACTACACATCATTTAAAAGCTGGACGCTTCTTCATTCATATACTTTATTGGTGGCACAGCTGTTTTTTAAATTTTCATTTGCAGCAATGTGTATATAATATCATGATATATATATATTATATATATATATATATATATATATATATATATAGGGTGATCGGGATAAATTTAACATATTTATATTTGGTTATTTTCTCCGTAGGCTGGAGGAATTGATGCACACTACACATCATTTAAAAGCTGGAGGCTTCTTCATTCATATACTTTGTTGGTGGCACAGCTGTTTTTTACATTTTCATTTGCAGCAATGTGTATATAATATTATTATGAGATATATATATATATATATATATATATATATATATGGTGATCGGGATAAATTTAACATATTTATATTTAGTTATTTTCTCCGTAGGTTGGAGGAATTGATGCACACTATACATCATTTAAAAGCTTTGACCCTTCTTCATTCATATACATGATGACAGAATGGATGACTGGAACCCACCTGGATCATGGAAGAGAATAACTTGTATCATGATAATCTGCACCGGCCATCAAAATAAGGAGATTATGGCTGCTGCCCAATGCTCGCTGAACACTGTAAAAACAATCAGGCATGAACTGAAGAATTGCAATAGAGACTACGAGGCTGTGGCTAGAAGAAAGCAACATAACAGATGATCTGATTGCATCCATACAGCAGAATTCCTTGAAAATCTGCTGGGAAACTGTAATATCAGCTTGCTCCAGGTTCTGGAGTAGGATTGAGGCTGTGATCGACGCTAATGGCAGTTATTTTGAGTGAAACTTGTTGACAGTAGTGTAATTTCTGTGCTTATTAAATTTCTTTACAATCCATTAAATTTTGTAGTTACCAAGCACTTTTTCTTTTTCCTCATGAAACTGTCAAATTTCTCCCGAACACTCTGTGTGTGTATGTATATATATATATATATATATATATATATATATATATATATATATATATATATAAGAGAGTTTTATAATTTGCTTGAAGTATTGTGTATATATTGGTTAGGAGGTTGATTTAGAAGGCTATCACAATGCTGGTGTAAAGAAAAAAATACAGGTTAACACACAACATCATTGTTACTATATTATCATTTTTTCTTTTCACCAGCATTGTGATAGCCTTCTAAATCAACCTCCTAACCCATATATATATATATATATATATATATTCGTGTGTTTTGCTTTTATTTAAGCTTGATTTTCTTTTCAATTATTTCCAACTGATTGAATATTTAATCAAGTCAGCTTTCAGTAAAAGAATGAATACGTGTTCTGTCTTAGAATTAGAAGAAGAAATCCTGCAGAGGTGAGAGAAAGTCTATTTAAGATACCCACAGGCAACTATAATGCAAAGAAGTTGAAACTAACCACCAGAATGGTATGATGAACATATTATCAATTAGTTATTTTTTACCTCTTTTTTATTCTTCTAAATTAAATGGTGAAAAAAAGGAAAGTTGCAAATCTCTAAAGGATGTAAAACTAAAAGCATATGCAAAAAAAGTATGGAAATAATTAGCTGATAGTTTGATTTCAAGATATATAATATATATATATATATATATATATATATATATATATATATATAATGATGCTGATAGCTTTTTGATTTTGTATGTCCTGGGACGCACAGATTTAATTTGAATCAGTTCCCGGGAAATTTGATGGGTCCCAAATAAAGTTTCTTAATAAATTGCAGAGTTTTTATCTATGAACAACTAAAACCGTCTAATCCTTGCCTTGTACTTCATACAGTGTAATTTGTTTCCAAGAAAATATTGAAATGTATTTAGTTAACTGGAAATGGTGGGGGATGAAAGAAAAACACAAGATGCATGGATACAATTTTTCTGTGTCCTTTTGAGTTTTATGTGTCAGTGATGCAGGACGCGTACCTATCAGCATATCTGTGTGCGTGTGTGTATGTGTAGTCTAAATCTGAGCTTTTGACTTGATGTACCCCCTTGTAACCATATTCAATTTCCATTGACACAGAGTGAATATTTCATAAATTTTTCAGTCAACCCTCATATCAAAAAAAAGCTGTTCAAAAACTGACAGATTTAATATTTTAAACATCTTATTTTTGAAGATATGTATTTTTTCTTAGTTCTACAAAAAGCAATGTCAATATACTCATGACTATCAATTTACAGGAGATTGTGAGTATATCAGTAATTTTTTTATATATATATATATATATACACACACCAACCAAGCCCTCTGCTCGAGCAGGATATGACAAGGTAAATTTCTTAGGACAAGTTTAACAGGTTTTAATTCAGAGTTTTCCTTCGCCTTGAATAGTTACCTAGCCATGGTTAAAGAGCCCAGTCTGCCTTGCTATTTACCCATAGCTGGAGGGAGAATTGGATTCATACCTTTCCCAAGGGTATTAGCACCATGTGAAATGCAAACAACTTCATCCAGGAATTGAACTCTAGTCAACAAGTCCACTTTCTACAACTCTAACCATTACACCACGGGCCTGTTTTATAAGTCTTAAATTTTTCCCTTGTTTCTCATTTAATTCCCTTAAGAACTGGGGCCAACCAATATGTTATATATATCTTAATGATTTTTCTGTCCCAAATCAAAGCATGACCTCCCCACAAAATGATTTGGGAGATAAAAATCATTAATATCCTCTTATGTATTGGTTGGCATCAGTTCTGGAGGGAATTAAACAAGAAACAATTTTGTTTGATTTATGCAATTAATATTTGACACTGTATTAAATGCATTGAATAAGAAGGAGAGTATCAGAGATAACAGAGAAATAATAGGAAGAAAGTATTAAGGAGAGGAGAAAAAGACTTACTAAGCAAATATATAAGGTGAACAGAGTAATTAGCATATAGGGCTGGGTTAGTTCAGTCGATAGAGCATTCAGCTAGAAACCACAAAGTTCCTTGTTTGATAGGAAGAAAGTATTAAGGAGAGGAGAAAAGACTTACTAAGCAAATATATAAGGTGAACAGAGTAATTAGCATATAGGGGGTTAGTTCAGTCGATAGAGCATTCAGCTAGAAACCACAAAGTTCCTTGTTGATAGGAAGAAAGTATTAAGGAGAGGAGAAAAGACTTACTAAGCAAATATATAAGGTGAACAGAGTAATTAGCATATAGGGCTGGGTTAGTTCAGTCGATAGAGCATTCAGCTAGAAACCACAAAGTTCCTTGTTTGATAGGAAGAAAGTATTAAGGAGAGGAGAAAAGACTTACTAAGCAAATGTATAAGGTGAACAGAGTAATTAGCATATAGGGCTGGGTTAGTTCAGTCGATAGAGCATTCAGCTAGAAACCACAAAGTTCCTTGCTTGATACCGGTCTTACCAACATAAGCAGACTTATATATAAAGGGGCCAGGTTATATATATATATATATATATATATATATATATATATATATATAAGGCCAGGTTAGCTCAGTCGGTAGAGCGTTCGGCTAGAAACCACAAGGTTCCTAGTTTGATACCGGTCCTCACCAACAACAGCATATGAGTAGCACAGGGATCTGTGCGGTAAAGTAAGGAGCTGACGGTAGGTGTGGCGCTATACTTCAGACATTAAAATAATCTCCTTGGTCTAGCGCAAGTCAAAAGGGGATAGACTCCCTCGCTGATTGGCTGATACCGACTTTAGGCTGCCCCGACGACTTTCCTTTATATATATTATATATATATATATATATATATATAGGAGCTGTGAGTTCTAATGCTTATCATCGTCAAAGGAAATGAACTCAGTGACACGAGTTCAAATTCTGGCTGAGGTGGTTTGCATTTCACATTGCACTAACACCCTTGGGAAAGGTATGCCTCTAATTATTCTCCCTTCAGCTATAGGTAAATAGTTGAGCAGATCAGGCTCTTTAAACTTGGTTTAAACTTAGCAAGCAATCTAGAAGAAGGGAAACTCTGAATTCAAACCTGTTAAACTACACTTAAAAAATTAACTTTTTGCCCCATTCTAGAGTGGTTGATAAATACATATACACAGGAGACATTTATTGTCTCTCTATATCATTATTAAGTATATATATATATATATATATTACTAGGTGGTAAAATGGAGAGCTGATGGTAGGTGCGACACTCCATGTCAGATGCAAAAGACACTCTCCCTGATCTAGTATTATTGAAAAGGGGGTAAACTTCATCGCTGTTGAGCAGATATTGACAATAGGCTACTCTGCCAACTTTACTTATATAGATAGATATAAACAATGTAATTTTTACTTTATTCTCTGAGGTATAAAAAAAAAGAAATATTCTAATTAGCTCATGATTAAAGAAATAAATGTCATACAATTTTAGTATGAATAAATTTTAGGATTGTTTCCCATCATGCCTCATACATTACATTAAAACCAATCATCAACCCTGACACATTTTTGCTTCTCATCTTTATCTTATTGTTGCTTTTAATCACAGCTTTTTAGGTCAAATACTCTTTGACCAACAAAGTCTTTGATAAAATACAATTTTCTAAGAATGTTAATTTGAATCTGATTGGAAGCTCCTCCTTTATTCCGACTGAAGGTTACATTTTTTTTCGTATTCAATATAGAAAGTTATGATTGAAAGCAACAGATTAATAATAGACTAGTCTAAAATTAATAAAGGTCCTCCTTATCATAGATTTTCTAAAAAAGCATCGTTGATAAAATCTTGTGTGTAAGTGATAAAGAACCCAATTCATTTCTTAATAAAACATTAAAAAAACTAAACCAACTGTCCTTTCCTCCTAGTCTGTTTATATCTATTTCTCTTCCCAAATCTCTTTATATCTCTTCTAGTCTCTTTATCTCAATCTATCCCAGTATTCTCTCTCTCTCTTTATATATATATATATATATATATATATATATATATATATTAATCTCTATCCCAATCTGTTTAATTTTCTGTCTCTTTATCAATCCATTCTAGTCTATTTAACTCTCTTCCCCAGTCTTTCTCTTTATCTATCAATTCGTCTCTTTCTCTTTCAGCCCCTCTCTATATACATATCTATCCTAATCTATATATATCCCTATCTTATCTCTCTCTCTCTCTCTTATTATTATATAATATATATATATATATATATATATATATATGTGTTATTTGTCAATAAAAGCTGTCCTTTGACTGCAGTCTGTTTCTCTCTATCTATCCTAATATCCTTATCTCTCTCTATCTCTTCCAGCCTCTTTATTGATCTATCTCGGTTTGTTTAACTCTCCCTCACTTCTTCCAGCCTATCTTTATATATATCTAGCCTAATCTCTACTCCAACTGTGTTAAATAGTACCGCCACTGTTATTCCACAAGAATGGCTTTGACATCATATAATCCACAAAGGTTGATATGCTATTAAATAAAGAAACCAAACTAAACCTAATCTCTATCAATCTAATTCTCTCTCCCTTTCCCTCCCAGTCTGCTTCTCTCTCTTTCTCTTTTCTAATATCTATCTTTCTCTTTTTCTCTCTCCTCTTCTGCTTCTCTCTCTATCTATTTATCCCTTCTAGTCTCTTTATTTGATCTATCGTAGTCTATTTCTTTTTCCCTTCTTTCTCCAATCTGTTTCTCTATCTACCATTTCTATTCTCTTTATCCCAGTTTGTTTCTTCTTTCTCTCTCTCTCTCTCTCTCTCTCTCTTCTCTCTCTCTATCTATCCAAGTCCACTTCTCTTTCACTCTCCTACTTATCTCTCTCCCCACTTTTGTATCTAAGGTAGTTGCAATTATCTCTGCTCAGTCAGTAGAGTGTCCAACTAGGAACCACAAGGTTCCTGGTTCGATACCAGCCCTTGGCAACTCGGCATATGAGTAGCACAGGGATCTGTGCGGTAAAGTAAGGAGCTGATGGTAGGTGTGTCATTCTACCTCAGATGCAAAAACAATCTCTTTGGTCTAGTACTGGCTGATACTGACTTTTGGGCACCCCAAAGACTTCTACTTAAAAGCCAGGATCTCAGACCCTTATTTTCAAGTTACCTAGGCCATCCCCACAATACAATCTACTTGCCCAGAAACATCATAATCAGTACATTCCTATGCTTGAAAAGTTTGCAATTCATACATGGTAGGAATATCAATCAAGTCTATAGATATACAAATGCCTTATTTTAAGTTTGAGTTTTGTTTAACAGCATATCAACCTCTGTGGGTCATTTAATGCCAAAAAGGTTATTTTGGATTTCAGTCTTTAAAGTAGTGGTTCTATGGAGATAATTGGTTATGTTCTGTTATATTTTGTTGAAAATGTTGCTTTTTTTATAAAATTTAAAATGTTTTCAGGGTTTGTATTCTTAAAGATGTCTTTCAGGTTTCTTGCTTGATAGTAATTTGCCCGGATATGTTTAAGTCTGTTACAATTTAGAAGGATATTTTATTTTAGTATCTAATGATAGAATATTTCTATCTCTCTTACACACACACACACACAGTCAAAGAGAATTAGCAAGCTTTAGTAAATTTTTAAGTAATAAGGAAACGTTTACCCTTTTGATTAATTCTCTCTTATTCTTGTCACTTTATCTCTATCTATTCCAATCTGCTTAACTCTTTCTCTCTCTCTCTCTGTATTTATTCTAATCTCTTTATATCCCAGTTTGTTTAACTCTCTCTCAGCCTCTCTCTCTCTATATATATCTATCCAATTCTTTATCTATCTATCCCAATATGTTTAACTCTCTCTCTCTCTCTCTCTCTCTCTCTCTCTATATATATATATATATATATATATATATATATATATATATATATATATATAAAAGATGTTGTTCTGGTTCCAACGGGAGAAAATGTAATATTTTATAAAAAAGAAGGTCCGTAAAGTGTATCGTTCTCAGAAAAAATGTTTTATTCTTTTTATTTCACATACTCAACACGTGTTTCAGATATTCTGGTATCTTCTTCAGGCTTTGATCAATACATATATTGATACTATATATATATATATATATATATATATATATATATATACATATATATATACATAGGTTGTCCGTGTTTCTGTAATTTTCTGTTATGGTTGTTTAATAACGGTTGAACGCTACATTATTCTTTTCAATATTTGCGTGCGATAGAAGAAGATACCAGAATATCTGAAACGTGTTGCGTATGTGAAATAAAAAGAATAAAACATTTTTTCTGAGAACGATACACTTTGCGGACCTTCTTCTTTTTATATATATATATATATATATATATATATATTATGAACAAAAAGTAATAAGACAAGCAGGAATATTTCTTATATGTTGTTTATTCTCAACTAGTTTCGACCTTAGGTCATCGTCAGGAGAAAATTTCTTATTTGAAGAAATTGTTTATAGATTTTTTGAAAGGACCATTATAGAAGAACTATAAAAATTGAAGTGTTTTTGAGGGTTTGACATGTTTAAAATCCGGGTAGACGAGTGTGTTAGTAGTAGCATGTCCGTTTGTTCCATGAAGAACCTATATATATATATATATATATATATATATATATCCGAATCTTTATATTTATCCCAGTCTGTTTAACTCCTATCTATCTAATTTATTCATTTTAGTCTGTTTAACTCCTTCTCCCAGTTGTTTTCTCTCTCTCTCTCTCTCTCTCTCTCTCTCTCTCTCTCTCTCTCTCTCTCTCTATGTATCTCTTTCTCCCAGTCTGTCTGTCTGTCTATGTTTCTCTGCATCTATTTATCCTAATATCTATTTTAGTTTGTTTAACTATATCTATCTCTCCAACTCTCTCTATAGTAAATACTTGTTTTAATAAAACGTTGTCACTGGCTCAAGGGAGAGAACTGGGGTCATTTTATAAATTTATTTTATAATGATAACCAGTGTCTAACCTTAACCTGATTTAAGAGACAAGTGGAATTTATGTTCTCCATGCTAAAAAAAAAAAAAAAAAGTTGCTTTATTGTTAAAAAGCAAATAATCATCCTAAAATGTTGAAGAGTTCAATCTTAAATGGAGTTATTTTCAGTATTTTTTTTTCTCAATATTTTTTAGGATGATAAAAAAAGATTTTATTTAAAATTCTGGCATCTGGTCATTGTTTAACCCTTTACATCTTCTCCTAGCCTGAATGATTTGAACGGAAATATTTTCCAGCATTTCAGGCTTAAGAATGCACCCAAATAAAATTTGAAAATTTAAATATCTCCCCAAAAAAGTAAGCATAACATTGAATTTTTTTTTTAAATAATAAAAAAAACTTTTGACTTTTATGATTAAAGATAAACTCTGTTCTTTTTTCTTTTCTTTTTTTACTTTTTGCATGTTGTATTGCCTTTGTAGGCACTCCTTGTGTAAGGGTTATGTTATAGGATGTGGACTACCCGAGTTCAAATTCTGAACAAGATTGTTTGCATTTCAAATAGTGCTAATACCCTTCGGAAAGGTATCAATCTGACTATTCTCCCGCAACTATATACAAAAAAAAAAGAATTGAGAGGCAAACATTTCAGGAAGTGAAATCTGTAATGAAGAAGTAGTTCAAAGAACAATCAACAGAATTTTATGGGGCAGGGATACATGCTCTTACTCAAAGGTGGAACATTGTTATTGAGAGAAACGGTGACTGTGGAGAAATAGGGATGTGACCCACAGAGGACCAGCTCCATTTTGATGTATGATACATGTTCCTGGGTTGGTAAATTTACCTGACCTAAACAAAATGGTATTACTTTTTGATTCACCTCTTATATCTAAGGGTTACATATCCACTTTTTTTTTGGGGGGGGGGTATTTATCACAGACCAAAGCATTTAACCATTTTTTGATTCTTGGTAAATGCTTTTTTTCCATATTAATACAATCAACAGTTATTAATCCAATATATTCATTATTAAATATACTAGCCAAAAAATACACCCTCCGAACACAAATATTTAAGTTTTAATACAATTAGATACTATATTGAATTAGACTAGTGAAATTAAATACAAATACAAAAAAAGATGACACTTATACTTTATTCTAATTGATTTCAATATAAGATTATACATAGGATTTCTTTTAATACGTTTCAGAATAAAACAATAATAATAGAAATCAATAAAACCAAGTAATTATTTATTAAATTCGGTTTTATTAAAACTTGTATGGAAATTATTCAAACCATATACTATGTAGATACTTATTTCTTAATGATATATAATACACATCACAAGATTTTAAACAAATTAATAATGTGGGCTAAAAGACGCTAATTAAAATTAAATAGTGATTATTTAATAACCATTGAGAATATAACATAAATAACTATGGGAAGTATGACATTGATGGTGATGTAGTTTCAGTTAAAGACACACACAATCTCTATTATAATAAGATTGGATCTTATAACTCTGTTGATTGCTTTGTTTTAACATGGAAGAAAATTAATTACCAAGAATTAGAATATGATTAAATCCATAGGTCTGCAATGAATAAACATGGATATGTAACCCTTAAATATATCGGATCTTATAGGTGTTGTATATTCATATACACCCACATAATATCTTGGGTATATAATAGAGAGACAGACAGACAGCACATGATATGGTGAGGTTCTAACTTGTTACACTTCTTATTGGTTCTAACTCATTGGCTATTCTTCTGTCGATTTAGTGGGCTTTTGCTAGGGGTTGATTTTCTTTGTTGGTTTCTTCAGGCTGTCATCTCTTGTTTTTAATATTCAATTAACAAACAAGACTTGGTTGTTTCTTAATAAAGCTTTATTTCCAAAACCCTGCCCATGATTCCGCCGTGGGGAGACCAACCCATCAGGGCTGAGAATAGTATCTGCCTCCCAGAAACCAGGTCGCATCTGATCTAAAACTAATTCCCACGTATCTGTAATGGGGCGTTTTTAAGGGGTCAAATCAAAAGATTATTACTCATCCATAACTGTCGGGTAATTTTCCATAAGACCCCGTTATTCTAAATCTAACAGACCTTAATTAAAAATACTAGCAACAGAAAACACCCTCCGGGCGTCGTAAAATTAATTTTCAAAAGACATTGCCTGAGAGGGTGAGGGTTAAAAATTCAATGTCAGAGGGTTTGTATCATAAGTAAACAAATCCTCCTATTTATTAAAGAAGTAAAAAAAAAAAAAAACTTGAAATGAAAACTGAGCCCTGTCCCTCTCAAATAAAATGTTGCGTGCATGTAATAATCAAACAATTATTTGGAATATTTTCCACATCAATTTTCCACAAAATCGTAGGTATTTATTTATTTGTAAACTTTTTAGTTAACTTCTTGTTACTGTAAAAAAAAAAGGACGAGAGTAAAAATCAATTTTTAAAATTGCTTAATCAAATTTTGGGTGTATATAGCATAAGAATATTGTGACATAAGCTGTGATGTAGAGCTATGACGTAGTTTTTGTTACAGACAGAAATACAGACAATCTCCATTATTAATACAAGATTCTAACTACAGGTATGTTCATAAGCTGCTTATAAATTATGTAACACTTGGTAACTTTGAAATTTTTCAATCATGTCTCACTTTGGCCCTATCTTGGGCTAGACGGGCGGTCGGAGAGGCCCCCTCCGATCAATCGGCTGGTCACGTCAAGCCCTAACACCTATATGATTTTCCCAACCCTATTGCCCTTATGGCAAGCCCCAAACCCTTTTTATCATATGGGTGCTAGAAGGCGGTGGCTGCGGGTCTACATGTCTTGGGAATGACGTTAAACTCTATCTGATGGTGAGGTTCCAGTTTTGGAGGTTTGGGGAATGTGGAGCACCCCTTCATCCCCATTGCTCTCTGGTCCACTCTGACCCAGAGTGGTAGTACCTGTTAGGGTCCCATCTATGGGTTAAATAGAAAAATGTATTTATTAAAAAAATTGTATTATCCATTAAGAATTGATTTATTTCAAAACTTTATCGGCATTAAATGACCCACTGAGGTTGATATGCCATAAAACAAAACAAACCAAACCAAACCAATCATGTCTATTCATCACAGACAAATGCATTTAACAATTTTCTGATTATTTGTAATTCCTTTTTCTCTATAATAAAGCAATACAACTAACAGTTATCAGATCTAAAATATTATTTGTCTTATTAAATAAGGAAAGCTTATTTCCTATAAGTCTAACATAAACAAAGGGGAACCACTCTTGACTGATAAATTATTTATTTTCCTATTAAACTAACCTAATCCCGTCTTCTTTTTTCCTAGTAGATCAATAATTAAATAAATAATTTATTAGTCAAGAGTGGTTCCCCTTTGTTTATGTTAGACTTATGGGAAATAACCTAAGGAAGAATATAAAAGTAAAATTGACTGGCCTATTGTTGGTATCAGTCAAACAGCGAGGAAGTCTATCGTCTTTTTGCTAGCACTAGACCAGAGAGATGGCTTTTACTGTTACAGTGCTACACTTACTGTCAGCTCCCAGATTCTTTACTACACAGATCAGATTATTATCTAAGCTGTGATATTCCTGATTAAACTAAAACAGCCTCAAAGGAAGACTATAGTCATGTAACAAAAGTCAAAAATTTCATTTAGATTATCATTATTAAAATATATTAACAACATTTTCTGCTTCCTGCTAATTCTTAATCTTCTGTGTTTACCAATGCAAATGGACGAATTATTGCAGTCAAATGGAAAAGCCTTGTTTTCTGCATTATTCCTTATTCATATTAGAAAAAAAAAGTAAGTTTTTAAAAGATATTGCCTGCGGTAGGTGGGAAAATTAAATAAAGCGTTTAATTAGTATTATTTGCTTTATTCGGACTATTGTCCCCATCTTCATTGTTATTTGTACAACGTTTCGGCCGATATACCCTCCAGCCTTCTTCAGGTATTTCTTGTCGGACTCAGGAACCTTCTTTTCAAACTCGGGAACTTTCTTGTCGTATTTGGGAGCCATCCGAGTCCGACAAGAAATACCTGAAGGCCGGGGGTATATCAGCCGAAACGTTGTACAAATAACAATGAAGATGGGGACAATAGTCCGAATAATGCAAATAATACTAATCTTCAAGCCTCATCTCAAACATTCAGAGAAAGCGTTTAATATTTTTTTAAATTAAATACTTACTTAAAAAGCATCATATATACTCCACTAAAATATTTCTAAAAATTCCTGATTTAATTTTTCAGATTCTTATCTTTAGAGAAAACTTTAAAAATCAAACGAGTAAAATATATTTCATTCAGATTTCATAAAATTAAATTAGTGAGGGTCAACCAAGTGAAAAAAAAAAAAAATTTACCAAATATATTTTAGGAAAAAACTATTTCAAACATAAATTCATCTAAAAGGTGAATAAGTATCAAAATTTTTGAAAATTTTACAATTAATTGATTTTTCATAGAATCTTAATATTTTTATGTACTAATGATACTGACTATTAATTAAATACTCATTGATAAACTAACTTAGTTCCTCAAATGACTGTGACGTAAGCAGTGACGTAGTTTTTGTTACAAAGAGAGACCAAAACTCTATTATTAATATGGTGATTGCCACTTCTTCGCAGAAGAAAGCCATTTCTATAAGTGATTCGGTTGTGAGCATGCAGATTTTATTTTATTTTTTTTATTTTTTTATTTTTATGTTCCCTGTCACACATGACCCCTTTCTCGGCTTCCTCTTGCCTGTGACCATACATGACTGAGAAGCCCAGCCCATGACAGGACAGGCCCTTTTTTAATAGATCCATTGATAAAAAGGACTTTTACTTTAAGCCAACATTAATGTTTCAATTTTATTTCTATTTCCAGGTAAGATATTTCAAAGTACAGTCCAGGTAAGAAATTTACTTATAAAAATAACTATATTTGTATCTGATATATATATATATATGTAAATGTGGATAAATAGGTCTATTGCCTGACATAGTTAATAGGTAAATGTCTAGTGAAAACATCCACTGTACACAGTTATGCTGAAAAATGATCAAGACCCCCAACCAAGACCAAAGTAACTTAAGGCCATGAAACGTGCATGCTATTCTATCATGTGCATCCAGAAGTTCAACAAAATTGTACATCCTTTCTCAAATTTCATTAACCCTTCAAAAAAAATTGAGGTACAAATGCAGAAGAGCGCACAAGAGATAATATCACTAGAATCACATTTTATGTATAAATAGTATTAGTAATTATATTATTAATTAGTATTAATATGTAATGGTTATTGTCATTGGAAATAGACTCAACAACCAGAGTTCAAATCCTGGACAAGGCTGTTTGCATTTCACAATGCTAATACTCTTGGGAAAGGTATGCATCCAACTATTCTCCCTCCAGCTCTGGGTAAATAGTAGGGTCAACTGGGTTCTTTAAATTTGTATGGCAACCTGTCTAGGAGAAGGAAACTCTTAATTCAAACCTGTTAAACTCTGCTTAAGAAATTGACTTTGTATCAAATCCTACTAACTCAAAGGAGTTTAGTACGTATATATATATATATATATATATATACACGAGTTCTTTGTTTATATTTGTCTTGGGACCAAAAACAGGTCTGTTTTGTCAAAGTTCTGTGATAAAAGTTGAATGCATAATTGACATATTTTAATTATCAATAAATTTACTTATCAATAAATATTTGTATACCACTGGGGAATTTATAATTACCAAGAGGAAATGAAAGAAAGATCTCATCTCTAAAACAAATTACTCAAATATGATAAAATATATTAAATGATAAATTAAATATATCACAAATGTTGATGATAAACAAAAATGTAATTAGAATAACACCATAAATAATCTATATTATAATGACCTCTGGTGCAAGTATTTAAGTTTTAATGTAATAAAATATTATATTAAATTAGAAAGGCTAATGAAACTAAATAAGAATGCAGATAAAAAGATTTGCAACAGAGGTGGGTATGATCAATAGATAGAACAACTGAAAATTACACTTCCATCACTTTCCTCTTTCATTGCTAAATTTTCCTAATTCAACTATATACTTAAAATAGGAAGTAAAGAATAAAATTAGTTATTTCTTCTTGTTAATGGATTTCTTTAAGATTTATCCCAGAGATTTTTGCTCATATTCTTTAAGATAAAACCAAACGATTAGAAATCAATAATATTAAGCACATACTTATCAAAATCAAATTTTAATATCAATATGCAAATTAGCTTTCCCATTCACACTGTAAAACGCTATTTTGTTGTATATATAAATGCAATTGCATGTTATTAGAATATGTAATGAAATATGGTTATATGGTGACAAAAATGAAAGAGTTAATTATATAATAAATGAATGCAGGAAACTGTGACATTCAAGGAAGGTGGTAAATATATATATATATATATATATATATATATATATATATATATCTTAGAAAGGAAGGAAAAACTCAACACCGTAATTCCATAATAAATTTATTTTGACCAAATTAGATTTATAAAGGCCCCAATTTTGGTCGAAATAAATTTATTATGGAATAACGGTGTTGAGTTTTTCCTTCCTTTCTAAGATAAACAAATGCTCTGTATATAATCTAAAAAGTTTATTATACATTGAGCTCTTTAGTGATTTAAAGATTCACTGTATTTATACATACTGGATCATACAATAATAATACAGTGTATCTTAGAAATCACATATAGAATCATCCCTTACTACCAAGTTTTGGATACCTCTCATCTATATATATATATATATATATATAATATATATATAAACAAAAATATATGTGGGAAGTCCCTATGGTTTTGTAGATAATATGCTGGACTGCAACATCATAGTAAGCGAGTCCAAATTCCAGTCGCAAATATTCAAATTCAGAATTTTCAAAAATTTTAAAAAATGCATATTTTATGTTAAAATGCTTATAATTTTAAAAAATAAAATTTATTTTATTTTTAACATAAAATATGCATTTTTTTAAAATTTTGAAAATTCCGGTACTGATCGAGAGCATTTTGTGCCTCGTGATTAATAATATATTTATTTTGTCTTTCCGTTTACAATGTTGCTTTGATAATGACCTCTTTATATGGTCAAAACAGATTTCTGTCAGCAAAACTTTTAACATCTTGTTTTTTCTACAAACTTTCTACACATATTAGACAATAAATGACAATACATAGTAGCAAAAATATGCATGAGAGAATAAGCATGACTAGGTGATCCACTGTGCATTGTGCATTAGATAAAAATTTATGTTTAAAAAAAACGTGTTAAAAAATGTGTTTAAAAAAATTAAGTTTAAAAAAAATTTTTAATATCCATCCAGAAGAAAAAAAAAAACAAGGGTTGACATGCCATAAAATCCAACATAGTAACCAACCATAATAAACCCAAGATAATATAATTATCAATTTGAATTGGATACAAATAACAGCAGTCAAAAAATGTGTTTAGAAAAATTAAGTTAAAAAAAAATCTTGAATACCCATCAAGAATGAAAATTTAAAAAAACCAAAAATGTCCTCAGCATAGAATAACCTAACAAGGGTTGACATGCCATAAAATCCAACCTAGCAACTAACCATAATAAACCCAAAGATAATATAATTATTAATTTGAATTGTATACAAATAACATCAGTTGAAAAGTATATTGCTGTGTAGAAAAAAAATTCATATTTCTTGGGAAGGTAGTCTCAATAAGGAAAATTGACTTATCTAAAATAGGGGCAGGGGTTGTCCTCGTGGCCTAGTAGGTAACATGTTAGACTGCAACATTGTAGTAAGCAAGTTAAAACTCCAGTCACATAATCACATTCACACTTGGGAAAGGTATGAACCTGCTTATCCCCCTGATATGGGTTAAATAGTACCACTAATATCCTTCCAAAAGGATGGCTTTGGCATGAAATAACCTATGCAGGTTGATATGCCATTAAAAAAAGAAACCAAACCAAAACTCTTCTAAAATGGTTAGCACTGTGTTCATGTAGAAATGGAGGAACTGTTTGTGCTGAAGTTCCTGCTAGCTGTTACCCTCAGCTTTGAAAAATTAGCTCCATCTGAATAATGAGTGATTTTTCTGTCACTTTGGGCCAGAAATATAATTCCGTAATTGGCATCCTTTGTCATTAGATAACAGACGTTTTGATTAACAAATGAAAATTTACCTGCATTTTCTTGGAAGAGAAATAGAATCTATTCTGGCCGAATTATGTAGAGTGAATCATGCCACTATTATACGAATGTACACAATGTATACATTTACTTAGGCAAGATAAAACCTATCAATACAAATACATTGCCATGCACACACAAACATGTACTTACTTTTAAAGATACATATAAACTATAACGGCAACACCCAGCGAGGAAATGAATAAGACAGAGTCCGACTGATGAAAACGCTTTTATTTGGGTAAATACAAGTTGTCACTATCCTCCTGTTTCGCAATGGTCTTCCACGAACGTCTTCAACGTGAAACTACAATAGAATACAAAAAGACTATGTAGTTTCTCTAATACAACTACTAAAATCGAAAAAGAGGAGGAAAAGTTCTAAGCACGTAATTACCTTCTTGCCGTCTTCAAATCCTGCTTCTAAATGAATTTGAAATCCCGCGTCCCACAAACACGTGACTTTTACCGGTGTCAAACGGTGCCTGTACCCATGCAACAGGATGGCCGAATAAAACAAGGGAGATAATTATCTTGCATTTACATAAACATTCTGTGACAGAGAACACGAGGTGAGTGGCGAGCGTCAAGGCCTGCCGTATTCTCGAAGGAAGCGGGCTAGGCTTTGCCTGACATGTCGGACTGTAGAATCGAACCCGCTTCCTTCAGAATGCAAACATTGTCACCGAAGTCTAGAAGCTGCAGTCCCGGATGTAAGCGCCAGGTGCCCGGATGATGGCTATGATGATTCCAGCGGTCGGGTTTGGCTCGAGAATCTCGTGCGTCTGGTGCAGACACCCGGATGTTGAAAGAAAAATTGTATAAGTAGAAGTGGGGTGACGACAGCAGGAGTTGCGATTTTTCAGCTGCTTGCTGAAGATGTTTGAGTTGGTGGTTTTTCGACGACAACGGATTTTGTGCTATAGATTTTGTGACGGTGACGACATTGTTGACCCCCCCTCTCTTCAACAAGTCGAATTTATTTTTTCCACTCTATTTTCTTTTCTTTTTCATACTAGACATTCTTTAATAATGATAGATATAAGTATATTCATTTATATAACATATTACATGGAGGTGCGTGGTATAATGGTTAGAATCGTAGGAAATGAACTCGTCAACCCGAGTTCAAATCCTGGTAAAAGCTGTTTGCATTTCACATAGTGCTAATACCCTTGGGAAAAGTATGCATCTCTCCCTCCAGATATGGGTAAATAATAGGGCAGACTGGGCTCTTTAACCTTGGCTAAGTAACCAGTCTAGGAGAAGTAAACCTCTGAATTCAAACCAATTAAATTCTGTTTAAGAATTTGACCCTGAGTCACATCCTGCTCATGTGGAGGGGTTGATAAATATACATATTATACTATATTTAACAATATGTCCTAACAAAAATATACGTGGGGAGTCCCTATGGTGTTCTAGATAATATGCTGACTGCGACATCATAGTAAGCGAGTTCAAACTCCAGTCACAAATATGTACAAAATGTGTATATTTGTTTACACAAGATACAAACCACTTATACAAATAAAGTTTCAGGCACAAACATATGTATACGTTCAAAGATACATATAAGCATTCATTAATAATGATAAATATGAATATATAGATTTATATGTTATACTATATATGACAATATATAGTAGCAAAGATATGCACGAGAGAGTCTCCATAGTGTGCTGAACTGCGACATCGCAGTAAGCGAGTTTGAACTCCAGTCACACTATTACACTCACTTTTAGACTAATACCCTTGGAAAAAGTATGAACCCTTCATTCCCCTGTTCTGGATTAAATAGTACCACTACTGTTCATCTAAAAGAATGGTTTTGGCATTAACTAATCTACAAAGATTGATATGCCATTAAACAAAGAAACCAAACCAAATCAAAGATATGCACCTTCTAGGCGCAAGTATTTCTGTTTTAATGTTATGAAATAAATTGAATTAGACTGAAGAAACTAAATAAGAACACATTCAAAAAGTGTACACTTATTCTATTTTAATTGATGTCTGTATTAATTATGAATTATTACATTAAAATCATTTGAAACCAAGGGGGTATAATCAAAGAATATAACAGCTTGAATACTAACTATTCCTATCACTCCTGCCTTTCACTGCTAAATATTCTTAATTCAAATGAATTAGACAAAGCATAAAATTATAGTTATTTCTTTTTAAGATTTTGCTTATATTCATTATGATAAAACCAAACAATTTGAAATCTATAAAATCAGGTAAATTTCTATTAAAATCAAATTTTTTAAATCAGTATGCAAATTAGCCTTCCTACTGTAAATTTTTTTTTTTTAGTTTTCTCCATTAAGTCGTTCTCTCTTCAAAAACATATATACAAAGTGTCAAGAAAGTATCAAGATTTTTTTTTTGTACTTTTTGACACATCTTGTATTCTAAAAACAAAAAATAACATTCTATTCATTCTTCATTTCTATCTTGGTAAATACAGCTTTAAAATCTGTACTTTTGAACACACCTTGTATTTTGAAAAAAATAACATTACATTTATTGTTCATTCCTATCTTGGTAAATACAGCTTCAATCTTGATACTTTTTTGACACACCTTGTATATATAATTTTTTTTTTCTTAAAAGTTTCAACAAAAGTGCTGTCATACAGAAATTTTAGCCATACCTATACATACATACATATATATGTGAGGAAAAAGTGGAAGTGAATCCAACAGTATGTAATATTATGAAAAAATTGAAAAACACAAGTTCATAAATGAGTAATGTTTATTTCACCTATGCTGCAGTGTTTCGATCTGTTTCAATAGATCTTCATCAGGGCTTTCGTTAGTTTGAGGAAAAAATAAATGTATCACAGAAAATAAGAAATCTTCAGATTCTTTTTTTTATGGTTGGTCAGTCTATTTCAAACTAACGAAAGCCCTGATGAAGATCTATTGAAACAGATCGAAACACTACAGCATAGGCAAAATAAACATTACTCGTTTATGAACTTGTGTCTTTCAATTTTTCATAATATTACATACATACACACACACACACACACACACACACACACATATATATATATATATATATATATATATATATATATATATATATATAGTATCCAATTGCCGTTTTAACTTTTCTGTCGCAGTGGCATCAGTAAATAATCCAAAAGTGCTCAATATATTAAAAATACAGAGCAGTAATAATACTATAATATTATTATTATTAATATAGGAAAAATATTTGTTTTTCCTCTAATAATGATAATAATATTAGTATTATATATATATATATATATATATATATATACACACACACACACACATTCAGAATTCAGAATAATTTGGTTATATCTTTTTCTCGACTATAAAAATTGTGACTTTCTTCTTTTTGTTTTTTTTTGTTTTCCCCACTAAGTCATCCTCTCTTCAAAAACGTGTGTGTGTATGTGTGTATCAATTTCATGCCTGGATTAACTCTTGGTTTTTGGCAAAGATATCATTTATTCATCATAATAAGCCAACCCAAATTATTTAGGGCTAAATTAGGGAAGCAAACCAAATATTTTATAGCATTTAAAACAGATTCCTGGAAATTCTCCATACTGTTTATCTTTTACCCTGTCTGACACGATCAATTTGTCAGATATTTGCCTACCTGTTAATTCCTGCTATTATTTAAGATCGCAGCATAAATGCCAATGATTATGAGAACCAACAAAACACATTTCAGGAAATTCCTCATAAAGTTTATCTTTTTACACAGTTTTCTATAATCATAATGCTTATTTAACCATTCATTGAGAGAGTTTATGATGATCAAGCAGGATGTTTGTAGTTGAAACAGTGCCAACACTCAACAGCTGCTGCTGCTATTGTATTGTTTTTGGTGTAAGTTATATTATCAGTTACTAGCAAAAAAAAAATTAAAAAAAACACCCTCTGGGCGGTGTAAAATTAGTTTTTGAAAGATATTGTCTGGGAAGAGGGTGGTGGTTAAAAATTCAATGTCAGAGGGTTTGTATCATAAGTAAGTAAAATCATGAAATTTATTAAAGGAGTAAAAAAAATAAAACAATTTGAAATGGAAACTTAGTTCTGTCCCCCTCAAATAAAATATTGCTTGCGTCTGTTAATTATTAATGAAATAATTAATCTTTTGAATATTTTACATATAAATCTTACACAAAATTGTTGGTATTTATTTGTTTATAAATTTTTTAGTTAACCTCTTCATGATGAAAAAAATGACTATTCATTGTTTGTAAATAACTTTCTCATAAAACTCTATACGTTAGATAACTTTAAATATATATTAGAATAAAACTATATATAAATACATAATACCAGGCATAAATTTATTAAAACTTGTTTTAAAAACAAAGAGGATTGTTTAAGCATACTCAAATTTTGGGTGTATATAATACAAGTTTGTTCTTTATTTTATGTATTGAAGATTTTGGTAATGTGACCTAAGCAGTGACATAGTTTCGGTTACAGACAAATTTAAACCAAATCTCCATTATTAATAGATATAATGTATAATTTATATTATCAGGTTGATAGAAATTACAATACTAATTCTGCAAATATCAAAATAATTTCATTTATTTTCCTTAAATCAATACAGTATTGCCATCCCGTATATGTAATCATATATTAACCTGAGCTGGATGAGGCTGTTTGTATTTCTCATAGTGCTAATACCCTTGAGAAAGGTATGCATCCAACTATTCTCCCTACAGCTATGGATAACTAGTTGAGTGGATTGGGTTCTTTAACCTTGACTAGGTAACCAGTCTCTGAGATGGAAAATTATGAATTCAAACCTTTTAAACTACATTTAAGAAATTGACTGCTTGTGCAGAGGGGTTGGGTAAATATGTATTTCACCAAACCTTTCCCAACAGTATTAGAATTACTTAAATCCAAACTGTCATAACCGGAGTTTGAAATCAGTTCACCTATTTTATTCTCGGTGACATTAACTGTTTGACCACCTGTATAAAAAAAGAGGGGGAAGAGATATAGGGATAGAAAGACTAGGGGGAAGACATATAGGGATAGAAAGAGGAAGGAGAGAGATAGGAGAATATAGGGATAGAAAGAGGAAGGAGAGAGATATAGGAATATAGAGAGAAAGATATAGGAATATTGAGAGAATGGGAGAGAGGAGAGAGATATAGGAATATAGAGAGAATGGGAAGAGATATAGGAGTATATAGAGAATGAGGAGAGATATAGAAGTATATAGAGAGAATGGGAGAGGGATATAGGGATAGAGAGAGAATGGAGAGAGGGATATAGGGATATATAGAGAGAATGGGGAGAGGGATATAGGAATATATAGAGAGAATGGGAGAGAGGATATAGGATATATAGAGAGAATGGGAGAGAGAGATATAGGAATATATAGAGACAATGGGGAGAGAGAGATATAGGAATATATAGAGAGAATGGGAGAGAGAGAGATATAGGAATATATAGAGAGAATGGGAGAGAGAGAGATATAGGAATATATAGAGAGGATGGGGGAGAGAGATATGGGAGAAACAGCTTGTGAAGTTTGTTCTGCATACTGATCACCAACAAAAAGGAAGTTCTAGGCATGTCATGTCATCCTGGAAATTGTAGTTCTTTATGCTTCAAGGAAGTCCAAACATGTTCGCAGAGAAGTATGTGTATGTCAAGTAAAGGGTGAGAAGTGTAGATCTAGCCAACACCAACCTCAACAATGATGGATATGATAGCTTAACAGCTGTAGAGTTATGGGTAAAAATTCTTATGTCCAGTTGATTTTCTGATTAGAATAATCAAGTTTATCTTTTCTGGTTCAATGTCTTTGCCTTCTGCCTTGAAACACAATAAAATGTTTGTCTCTATACACACTGACCGACAAAAAGATGGCTCACCCTTAATATGTATTTCCATTTACTCAATATTAAAAATCTATTAATAATAGAGATTCAATCTCTATTTTTCTGTAACCAAAACTACATCACTGTGTACATCTGTTACTTCAGGAATTAAGTAAGTTTATCAATGAGAATTTAATTTATAATCAGTATCATTACTACATAAGAATATTAAAATTCTATGAAAAATCAATTGTCAAATTACTTAATATCAACAATCAGAGATTCAGTCTCTATTTGTCTGTAACTGAAACATTTAATTGTCACAAGCCTACTGCAGAATGGTAGGTTATTTATCAAGCACCATAACACCACAGAAACCAAGCAGCCAATCAGGACTCAAGGAATGGAATCATTCAAATGCATGAATGGAAGCTGCTTTGGGCAACAGTTCAGTTGTGCTTAGTTAGTTGTTGTCCAAACCAACAGTATACTAACTCACTTCAACACCAGTATAAAAACCAGAGCATACTTTCTGGTATACATATACTTTCCATTAAACATCTAAACAATTGTAAAAGAATTTGAATAGATTTGTTTTCTGTAAGTGCTTCCTTGCGTAACTGACTTGTATAATCAAATGTTAATACTTACATTTTTGTACTATCAAATGATTTACTGAATTTTAAAGATAAAGAACTTGATGACCTTTCCTTAAATAGCTACACTTTGACATGCAGAGTTGAATCTTTGTCTTGAAAATGAAACCTTGTTAAAGTGAGATAAGGAAAAGTTACATATCAAAACAACACCTGCTGTGAAGAATTGAAAAAAAATAATGCATTAATTAGTTTTGGTTTGGTTGCTGTAGAGATTTGTGTAGACTGATCAGTATTCAACTGTGTTGTTGCCCTTATGGCAAGCCCCAACCCCTTTTTATCATATGGGTGCTAGAAGGCAGTGGCTGCAGGTCTACATGTCCTGGGAATGATGTTAAACTCTATCTGATGGTGAGGTTCCAGTTCTGGAGGTTTGTGGAATGTGGAGCACCCCTTCATCACCATTGCTCCCTGGTCCACTCTGACCCGGAGTGGTAGTACCTGTTAGGGTCCCATCTATGGGTTAAATAGAAAAAATGTATTTATAAAAAAAATTGTATTATCCATTAAGAATTGATTTATTTCAAAACTTTATCGGCATTAAATGACCCACTGAGGTTGATATGCCGTAAAACAAAACAAACCAATCAATCAACTGTGTTGCAAATCTGCTTCTGAAAATCTAGATTTGGTAAATGGTTTAAAAAGTAGCTTGGGTTATTCTACTTTGTAAAATGGTCAAATCTATTTCCAGGATTTTGATTGGCTGGTGGTTTTAGTGTGGATATTTGTATCCATATATACTGAACACTTGACCATGTCCTCTCAGTTGCTACAGAGTGTATTCAGTTACGCTCTGTCTTTTTTTTTTTGTCTGGTGACTGGATGCTAGTCACAGCCTTCTTGTGAAGGTGAGTATTATGTTTATTCTACAGTTGTGGCTACCTGCAATGTTTTTAGGAATTGACAACTTTCATAAAAACCAACAGTTAAAGTGCAAGAAAAGATGCCATAAATACTGAAGTATAGCCTAAGGTCTCTTTATCTGCAGATTGCTAATGCATTCAACATTATGGCTGAAAAATAGAGAATTTTACCAAGAGTTTCTTTTAGACTTAGCTCTGTCTTTTTTTTTTTGTCTGGTGACTGAATGCTAGTCACAGCCTTCTTGTGAAGGTGAGTATTATGTTTATTCTACAGTTGTGGCTACCTGCAATGTTTTTAGGAATTGACAACTTTCATAAAAACCAACAGTTAAAGTGCAAGAAAAGATGCCATAAATACTGAAGTATAGCCTAAGGTCTCTTTATCTGCAGATTGCTAATGCATTCAACATTATGGCTGAAAAATAGAGAATTTTACCAAGAGTTTTCTTTTAGACTTAGCTCTGTCTTTTTTTTTTGTCTGGTGACTGAATGCTAGTCAGAGCTTTCATGAAGGTGAGTATGATGTTCATTCTACAGTTTCTTTGTTTAATATCATACCAACCTTGGTGGGTTATTTAATGCAATAACCATCATTGTAGAAGAAGTCGTGGCACTATTCAACCCATAGGTGGAGGAATGAGGGGTTCATACTTCTCACAAGGGTATTAGCCCAAAAGAGAATGTAATACTGCACAACTGAAGTCCAAAGTCACAGTCCATTTACCTCTCAAGCCCTCTTTCCTGGGGCCGAAGAAAGACAAACATTATTCCAGTGACAAGGAAGTGAAATCTAGTGAAGAAGTTGCTCAAAGAACAGTCTACATAATTTAACAGGGCAGGGATACATGCTTTCATTTGAAGGTGGAACATTCCTATTGAGAGAAACGGTGACTATGCGGAGAAGTAGGGATATGATCCACAGAATACCAGCTTTATTTTGATGTATAATACATGTTCCTGTGTTGGTAATTATACCTGTACTTAACAAAATGGCATTACTTTTTGACTCAACCTCTTAGTTTAAGATTATTTTAAATATTATCTCTAACAGATCTGTTTGGCCCATAAATGGTGCCTTAATGGGTACTACCACTCCAAATCAGAGTAGACCTGGGAGTAATAGCAATAATTGAGTGACTCCTCCTTCCCAAGAACTCTAGAATTGGAGCCTCCCCACCGAATGCAGTTTTAGTGTCATAACTAGGACAAAGCTGTTAATTGCCGATTTGCAAATCTCATATAAATTCATAGTACATGTAATTCTCATAAAATGTGTAATTTACAAAGAAATTAGTAGAATGCTTGGTGATAATCAATTTTATGCATATTATAATGTATAGTCAAAGTGACAGGAATATGCTTTAAACAGCTGAAGTCATTATAAGATAGCGTTACAACTATTCAATAATTTAAATGTTGGATTATCTAGGGTATGAACCAGAATTCAAACTGGTCAAACTGCTTAAGAATTGACACATATAATCCATATATATATATATATATATATACATACACACATATGTATCTATATATTGTTTTAATCTTCTTACTTTTCTAACATTAATATTCCATATGAAATACGTCATATCTTTGTCAACATTTTGTTCTCCGCCTATTCACGTTCATGCATGCGTCATCCTATGATCTTCACCTTCCATTTTTGCACATGCAATGATCACGTCATTGGCTTTCGTAAACAAACGCGCATATAAAAATTAATGGTTAATAACATCATATTCACACATTCACTATACACTTAACATCTTTCATTTTGTCCCTCACATAAACACTACTTAACAGTGTCCTGAAGATGGTTCAATATACCGAAATGCTTAAGTATTGACACATAAAATTGTTTCCCCTGATCATAACATTCTGTGTTTGTTATATTTTTAAAATATTTTCTTCTCATATTGTCGGATTGATTTCCTCACCATATTTCCACATATATGCACACACACACACACACATATGTGTATATATATATATATATATATATATATATATATGTGTGTGTGTGTGTGTGTGTGTGTGTGTATATACATATACAGTGTTGTTAAAGAAACCACACATTATTTATATATATATATGTATCATCACAGAACATAACTGACTACAGGGAGAAAGGGCTCTTTATCTTTTTTATTTATTTTGTTAATTTATTTGTGATTGCAAACATAATAGTTTGATCTTTAAGTACGAGCACTCAGACCTTTTGCTATTAAGTTCTTTTCTCTGTCACCTGAACCAAAATTGTCTGACCAAGAACCTGATACAGAATCTTAGATATCATGTCTCACATCTTCTCACATTACACTCACCTTCTACTTGAGCTGTATCACTGGGGTTTTCTTCTTGCCAAATACTGTCAGTGAATCCTGGTCACCTATTGTTGAGTTGAACCGATTGTCTGTTCTTGACAACGGTTAGATGTGCAGCTATTATATCAGTAAACAAATGTTATATGAGAGTTATTCAATAAATAACGTGAATTTTGCCCAAAGGATTGGCAATAGGAAGCGATTGATTTTTAGTTATTGAATTATATCATTTAATCAGTAAAATTCAAAAACTAAATTTTGTACTTTTCTTTATATATAAGCATATTAAAGTGTATGTATGATTTTAATTCTCAGTGACATCCCTTTTCTGAGTTCTAAGTCAACATGTACATGCCAAAACAAATTCAGCTCCATTATTTATCTCATATATATGGAGAGAGAGAGAGAGCTAAACTTCCCATATATATATATATATAAAAAGTAAATTTTGTACTTTTCTTTATTATAAGCATATTAAAGTGTATGTATGATTTTAATTCTCAGTGACATCCCTTTTCTGAGTTCTAAGTCAACATGTACATGCCAAAACAAATTCAGCTCCATTATCTATCTATCATATATATATGGAGAGAGAGAGAGAGAGAGAGAGAGCTAAACTTCCCATATATATATATATATATATATATATGGCGAGTTTAGCTCAGTTGGACTAGAAACCACAAGGTTCCAGGTTTGATACCGGCACTCACCAACTCAGCATATGAGTAGCACAGGGATCTGTGCAGTATAGTAAGAAGCTGATGATAGGTGTGGCGCTCCACTTCAGATGCAAAAACAATCTACTTGGTCGAGCACTAGTGAAAAGGGGCTAGACACCCTTGCTATCTGGCTGATACTGATATTAGGCTAGCCTGATGACTTTACTTTTTACTTACTATGATTTTAATGTTCAGTGACATCCCTTTTCTGACTTATAAATTAACACCTACACACCAAAACAAACGTGACTCCATTATTTATACATATATATATATATATATATATTGTAGTTTCTATGAAATTTGAAATGGTTCCTGAAAATTCTTCTAAGTTCTACAAAAGTCATGTATGTTCAATAAAATTAGAGAAAGTTCTCGATCAGTCACTCAGCAATGAAATGTTCCA
>CM042154.1:105686996-105699496 GCA_023376005.1 Doryteuthis pealeii
TGTCTTAGGAGTCTGTTGCGAGTTACTCTATGTCTGGCACAAACTATATTTGGATGTCCTAGTATACTGAATATTGTATGATTCAGTATACAACAGATGTTTTGTTTTATTAATTCTTGTTGTGTATTCAAAGTTTTCAAACTCAATTTTTTTAAACACATTTTTTAAAAACTCATTTTTTTAATCTATTTAACCAATAGGTGGTACCCTAATAGGTCAGAGTGGATCTGGGAGTAATAGTGATGAAGGGGTACTCCACATTCACCAGAGCTCCAGAATTGGAACTTCACAATTAGATGCAGATTAATGAATAAATAGGAGGAAAGAAAGATTGCAAGGAGTAAAAAAAATAAACCTGCAAGAAAGAAATCTTAGCCCCAACCCTATTGCTCTTATGGCAAGCTCCAACCCTTTTAATCATATATGTGCTAAAAGGCAGTGGCTGAGGGTCTTTATGTCCTGGGAATGACGTTAAACTCTATCTGATGGTGAGATTCCAGTTCTGGAGGTCTGGGGAATGTGGAGTACCCCTTTATGAGAAGTAAGTGTGGAATAAGTATTAGTTACTGAAAGCCTCAAATTGACAGGGGCTTGAAATCCTACTCCTGACACAAGTATACTGGTAGATATATCCCTCTCTCAACCAAGGTGTATGGGTTTTCCTTTTGATATATTCCCAATAAAAGTTGGATTCTGTGGTGGGTGGTGGAGTACAGGACCACCAAATACGAGTGCAACTAAAAATCCAAAAGAAGCCTTTCTGATTCTGAGAATGAAAGAACTGGAAAAAAATGAATCCCCAAGATAAATTTGGATTGCGTCATTGGAGGAGACACCCTTTTCCAAACTGTTCCCTTTTTCTGGTTGAAAAAGTGACCTCTAGCAGGACAAACCCTAGAACTGTAAAAAAAAGAGAAAAAAACCCTACAATCTGCTCATAGCATAAAAAAATAATAATAAAAGGCATACTGACAACCTTGTTGGCATTTTTCCATCCACTAATATTGATGGCGTAGTGTCCAAAAAATAAATAAGTAAATAAAATAAATAAATTTAAAAAATAATAAATATGAAAAAAAATTTTAAAATAAATATAAAAATTTTAATCATCTGTTTTCTCTCCCTCTTTCTGACTCTCTTTGCTGTCAAGGCTACTCTTCTCTCTGCCTCACTCCTCTTCATGCTTTGCTTAACATTAAGGCACCAATCTTATGGAAATTAAAACATTAAACACTTTACGAGAAACTGAACACCCCAAAGGGAGTTATTAGAAACAGAAAGCTATTGGGGAAAAAATTCAAATATTATTCCTAAAAAATCAAAAAATTTTCAACTAAATTCTTTAAAATCAGATTATAGATAAAGAATTTTTTTAAATATTTTATGGAGAAAAATTGAAAGATTTACCCGGAAATAAACTACAATAAATAAACAAGTATGTTGGATTGAATAAAAAACAAAAAATTTTTTTTTTTTAATTTAACTTGAATCAATTTTAAATTATTTTAGGTTTTAAAAATTCAGGAAACAAAAAAGTTACAACTTTGGCTTCAACCTAGAAAAAATTCAAACAAAATAAGGACTATATTTACGGATTAAAAACTGATTTTTATCAAATATATCACTTTTTCTTTTCTTATGAATTTCTACAAAATGAACTCACAAACATACGGAAAAAGTTTTCAAAAGAACAAAATTTTCACTCACTGTTTGTTTTTCATTTTGAATGTTTTTCAAAAATCAAGTCAAATTCAGTACTAGACTAGAACGGCTCTCCCAGAATGCCACACAAAGTAAACCAGCCTCCCCATCATACCCGACAAAACAAAGTAGCACTCCCACCATAACCCAAGTTTTTGACCACTTTTTCAATGATGCACTCCGCAAAAATATATAAAGAAAAGCACAAACACAAATAATACATAATATTTTAATGTTAAAAAAACCAAAGAGACAAAAACACTTTTTCTTTTCTTTTTTTTAATATACATATTTTTAAGTAATAGTTGGATAGATAGACAAGAGAAGACTTAGATATGAACAGACTGTTTATAGATAGACCAACATAAGCAGACTGAGATTATATATATATATATATATATATATATATTATATATATATATAACAGTCTGCTCATATCTATCTAAGTCTTCTCTTGTCTATCGATTGATATGTGTGTATTTGGGCAGCATTCTTTCAATTATACATGTAGACAAATTAAATAAAAGGCACGTCTCCTGTTTAACAATTTTATTAACAATCTTTTCAAGCTTACTGGCCAACTTTTTTTACATTTGGATGGAATCCGTGGATTAGTCCACTGAAATGTTTATTCCAAGTACTTTTGGCATTTCGAAGTGCCATCATCAGAGGTGATATGTTTGTGTTCCAGTTTTTTTCAAGTTAGTAGTGAGTAATTAGGAGGGGAACTCGTAGAAATTATATTAAAGAGTGTGGAGGCTGGGAGGAGGAGAATTGGTAGGAAAAGTGTTATAGGCATTTTAAGATACATATATATATATATATATATATATATATATATATATATATTTTTTTTTTTTTTTTTCAGGCATGTGTTATTGAATAACACGGAGTACTTTTTCTTCATTTTTTGGATCTGTTTTTTTTCCCAGTCGTCTGGCGATCTTTCTGGTGTTTGGATCCAATTGATATAGAATATTTTCCATACTGTTATCCCAATATATACATATATAAGTCTGCTTATGTTGTTCTATCTATAACAGACTGTTCATATTTATCTAAGTCTTCTCTTGTCTATTTATCCAACTATTACTTAAAAATATACGGACCTAGGAAAAAAAGCTGTGTATTGTCTCTTTGGTTTATTCAACATTTTGAAGTGTGTTTTCTGTCCCTTATTAGAGTGGATGTGCCTGGATTCAGAAAAATGTTTGTTTCTGAAAAAGTGTTGCTCGGTGGTCTTCGGGGTCGAAATAAGTTTCAGTTGAGTTAAATGATTGGAGGGCTTTGATGATTTTCAGGAAAGCGTCATCATTTGGCTGTTTGGTTGTGATGCTTATGAATAGTGGGTGATCATCCACTGCTGTGACATGAGCCTGAGTGAGTGGTGGGTGGCGATATGGGCAGTTGTGGCCACAAAAGCAAGCACAACCCATGGTGTAGTTCTAGGTTGTGGTTGCAACCTTTGTATGTATGATAGTGGTCGCTTTTGTGTGGTGTGGTGGCACTGGCTGTTGCAATCATTGCTAGGGGAGTGACCACTCTAGTACTGCTGTTACTAGTTGTTGCTGCTGGTGTAGGTGATACTCGTAGTTTAGGGGCCATCAATCTACTTGTGGTAGTCTTTGACATTATTGACAGAGATGCTGATGATTTCGATGTATCATCAGTTAGTGGGAGGGGAGGTGCTGAAGATGCTGTTGTGGCAATGGCTCTGGTTGCTGTTGATCCATTGTTGGTGTTGCTAGATTTGCTGCATGGTCACAGTCCAGTATTGCTGTTGGTGTGTGTGTGTGTGTGTGTGTGTGTGTGTGTGTGTATAATGCGCAGTGTCGTGTCTTCAGTTTTTTTGGTCGTAGTCGCCTGCTTTCTGGGCGGTGAATGGTGTTGTTGGTTTGACATGTGGTATGGTGGCTATCACCTTGTTTATGTCGGCTATCACTTCTTGTATCGATTCCTGTCTTACAGGTGTTGGGCTAGATCTCAATTTGTGGAGATTATTTTCCTGGTCTCTGATAAAGTTGAGAATTTTGACGCAAGTTAATTTGGTGTAATCTATATTAAAGAGAGTTGATTTGATGCAATCCATATTTCTCTTGCGGCATGCTCTGACACCAATGAAATATCACAAGCAAGCGTATGATAGCAAAAGAAAAATGGATGAGAAAAATTGGATTAATTTCGTTTATTTAAAAAATAAACAAAAGCTGGAATCGTGGAGAAGATAAGTCTTTCTTTGCTTGGCAAATTGAGGGCAGGCGTGGGGTTGAAAGTCTGTTTCTTCATCAGCTGATTTGGGTGTGGCATTGAAAGTCTGTTCTTGGTTGACAACTTGGTTCTGTGTGACGCGGGTCGGAGGTTGGTAGTCCCTTGTTCTTGGTCCGGTTGGAGTGACGTTCTGTGTGCCAACACCAATAGTTAACTGCCTTATCAACTTTAAGTGAGCTGTTTTTATAATTGTCAGTAGGCTCAGAAAACGCTTTGAAAGATTGGTCGAAAAAAATTAATAGGGGATATTTTTAATTGTTTATAGAAATTTGTTTTTCACCCGGAAGCCTGCGTGGAGCCTATGTGTGGAACACTTTTTTTGTTTATTTCATTTAGAGCTACTGTCAGGTCAACATCCGTTTCATGTTACATTTATCAGTAGCTTAGGTGTTGTTCTGAAGTGTTTTCTTTTTCTTTTTTAATTTTTTTTGTTGCTGAGTGGATGTATTGAGTTAGTAAAATTTGTGAATCAAGAGATATCTATTTCTGTTATAACACTTCCATACATAGATCATATTTTACATAATCCATTTTTTAAACAAAATAATTGTATTCTTCAGTAATTTTTTTCCAATATTTTACATGCTTAAGTTGCAGGAATTGCTTGAAGATATTTAAAGCCGATGCTCACGGTTTAATTTCCTGTCTCTCACAAACTGTTACAATAATTGCTCTTAACTTTATAGCTTTGTATTTTTCTTCTAAATTGTTATTGTTACTTGTTTATAAAAGTTTAATGTACCTTTGTGTGTGTATGTAAGTTTCTCTCTCTCTATCTATATCTCTCTCAACATATATATATATATATATATATATATATATATATATATAATTATAAATGATAATGAAAAATTAAAAAAAGAAGAAATAATAAGAAAAAATAAATAGATGAATAATAAGAAAATAAAAAATAAATAAATCAGATGATATGATAATAAAAACAATGAAGGAATAATGATAATAAATGATAATAAAATAATAATAATAAATGAATAATAAAAAATAAATAAGTGATGATAATAAAAAATGAAAAAATAATAATAAATGATAAAAAAATGAATAAATATTAAATACAAATATTAATGATAATAAAAATAAATGAATAAATAATAATACAAAGAAATAATAAAAATAATTGAATAGTAATAAATGATAATGAAAAATAAATAATGGGTGTCTCATCTAGAGGACTTACCAATACTGAGGATTGATAGGGTTGGATGGTGAGAAAGAGCCAAGGGAATCTGTACCATTGGCAAATCTTTATGATGATTACTAACAATATTTTACTTCATGCTGGACACTGATGAGGAAGTAACAATGAACTCTTAAGCAACATTCCCTAATGGACTCCTACATATGGACACACAACTGTTGGCCAGATTTATAAGGGAGCAATTACCTCATGCCCCCTACCAGAAGGGGACCAAGACTTCTTTATAAAACCTATAATAGTTATAAAATTAGTTTTATTAGTGAACAAATAATGGTGATTTGCTGTAAGCTGAAAAGAATTATGTCCCTTTGTAATATAACATGAACTGAAAAATGTAGTAAAGATTTTTCTTACAGTCAATATAATTGAGAAAAATAAAATCAAACACTTTATTCGGAACCTAACTTACGTATTTTTTTCTTTTAACTAATTTTACTTCAGCTTTTTAATTTTTTAATTTATCTAATTTAACTTCTATGTTGAGACAATTTGAAGGGCCCCTAACCAGAAGTGTCCTGAGCCCCACAAGATCTAAATCCAGCTCTGCATACACATAGAATATTTGATTGTTTGGTTTTTGGTATGATTGCAAATTGAGGTACTATCTTAAAAAAAAATGTGGTAGCGAAGTGCGGGTACTATTACTAGTTAAAAATACTTTCATAACAAAGAATAAATGTTATAATGAAGAGTTTAGACAGAAATTATTAGATATCATCATCATCATCATATCATGCCGACAGCATGGATCTCCATGACTCTTTCTGCCACCTGTCCCTAGTGGCCATTGCTCCTGGTAAGTCTGTGTCCTGGGCATGCTGTTAAACTGCATCTAGTGGTGAGGTTCCAATTCTGTAGCTCAGAGCAAGGGGGTGCAGTACCCCTTCATTGCTATTACTCCCTGGTCTACTCTGATAGTTTCTGTTAGGGTCCTATAGCTGGACTAAATAGATTAAAAATGAGTTTTTTTTAAATTGAGTTTTAAAATTTTTTTATACCCAAGAAGAATGTATAAAACAAAATGTCTTCAGCTTAAAATAACCCAAGGGTTGACATGCCATAAAGTTCAATCAACCAGCCCTGGCATGTCCTTTGCACAGCATCCAGAGCTGTAACTCTGTCAATGCTACTGTATGGCTGCACTACCTGGATGGGAACTGTATAAGGATGTGTTCTTGAACAAATACTTGAAGCTGCATTCTGTAGGATATTTATATGGACAACCACATTATAAGATATATCTAAACTAGAAGTGGCTACCAGGGATTGCCTGGGTAGAGGGGGGATTTTTTAAAAATTAGTCTCGCAGATCCATTATTACTTATCACAAGTTAGATCCTCCCTGGAAATTTTAATTCAATAATATACAATTTAAAATAAAATACAATATAAATGAGGCGATTAATTCAATCAATCAACATCATATTTCAATTACCTTCTGTTACTATACAAATTCTAATTTTTAAATATCTTCCCAAATATTAATAAAATCTTCATTATTTTTGCTAAAAAACCAAGCCCTGGTGATATTGAATGTATGTATATATATACATTTTATATATATATATATATATATATATATATATATATATATATTTGTCGTTAATTGTTTTATTTTCGAAGTTTCCTTCGGACATACACATATACACAACTGCCCTTTATATATGTATAGATAGATGATACATTAATGTTTAAAAGATTCAGAAAAAATTCTTAAGTCGATGAGGCTAAGAATACACTGACTCTATCCCCATGCAGAGGGTTGAGAGCTTCCCTCCACCAAAAAAACAAAGGAGATGTCCTGGGTATTTTACTAAACTGCATTTAGTGGTGAGATTCCAATTCTGGAGCTCTGGGGAATGTGGAGTACCGCTTCATTGCCATTACTCCTTATTCAATTCTGACCTGGAGTGGTAATACCTTTTAGGGTCCCATCTATGTGTCAAATAAATCTGTTAAAAAATTATTCATATTCGATTGTGCAAAAAAAAAAAAACTCTAAAGAAAGAAACAACTGCACAGAAAATGTAAATATGAACATTCAATAAATGCAATTCCCTAACCTCTAGGCATAGAATAACCCTAGACAGTCTGACATGCCATTAAACTCAATTATTTAAGTTATGTATTTATAAAATGGACAATATTTTTATGTGTACATGTTTTATTCAAAGAGAATTATAAAAGAGAATATTTGTAGTGCTCATACAATAGAGTTTAAAATCTAAACATATACCTACCTTGAAAATCAACATTTGACCTTTGTAGTACAGTAGAGTTTAAAATCTAAACATATACCTACCTTGAAAATCAACATTTGACCTTTGTAGTACAGTAGAGTTTAAAATCTAAACATATACCTACCTTGAAAATCAACATTTGACCTTTGTAGTACAGTAGAGTTTAAAATCTAAACATATACCTACCTTGAAAATCAACATTTGACCTTTGTAGTACAGTAGAGCTTAAAATCTAAACATATACCTACCTTGAAAATCAACATTTGACCTTTGTAGTACAGTAGAGTTTAAAATCTAAACATATACCTACCTTGAAAATCAACATTTGACCTTTGTAGTACAGTAGAGCTTAAAATCTAAACATATACCTACCTTGAAAATCAACATTTGACCTTTTTAGTACAGTGGAGTTTAAAATCTAAACATATACCTACCTTGAAAATCAACATTTGACCTTTGTAGTACAGTAGAGTTTAAAATCTAAACATATACCTACCTTGAAAATCAACATTTGACCTTTGTAGTACAGTAGAGCTTAAAATCTAAACATATACCTACCTTGAAAATCAACATTTGACCTTTTTAGTACAGTGGAGTTTAAAATCTAAACATATACCTACCTTGAAAATCAACATTTGACCTTTGTAGTACAGTAGAGTTTAAAATCTAAACATATACCTACCTTGAAAATCAACATTTCACCTTTGTAGTACAGTAGAGCTTAAAATCTAAACATATACCTACCTTGAAAATCAACATTAGAAATTCTTGTTTTCTACTTGAACATTAGATTTTAATCTGTTTAAATTCAATTTCCCTTCTCCTAGAGTGGTTACTATTCCAAAGAATCATGCTGAAATCACTGGTTCCTGCAAAATCACCAAAGTTAAGCAGCAATGAGCCTGTTTAATACTTAACTAGGTTACCACTTAAGTAACAGCTGGTACTGTAAGAAACATGAATCCTTTGTTTATCAAAATGACTTGATTTGACATTAAATGAGCCAAAAAGGGTTAATATGACATAAGACAAAACAACCAACCAACCAACTATTCCAAAATTAAAGTGCCCAGTCTGCCCTACTATTTACCTATAGCTGGAGGAAGAATAGTTGGATGCTTACCGTTCCCAAAGGTATTAGTACTTTATGAAATACAAACAGCATTGTCCAGGATTTGAACTTGGGTTGCTGTGTCTATTTTCTACAATGACAACCATTACACTACACACATCTCTCTCTCCCTCTCTCAATATACATATATATATATTGAACTATTCTAAGAGTGCTAATTTTCCATTCAAAACATTTTTAAATAAAGTGATCAACAAAAACTCTCACAGTTTCCTTATTATTCTGTGATAAACTTTACTTTTCCTTATATCAACAAAAGCCCTGAAGAAGATCTACTAAACAGATTGAAACACTGCAGCATTGGCTGAATAAATATCACTCATTTTATTTAAACCTGTGTTTGTTCAAAATTTTTTTCACTATATTACATATATAGGCAACAAAATCTAATAATCAGACAATGAAAGTTGATTGATTTTTGACAGTTTTCAACCTACAGGAAAATTCTGACAATTTCTGCACTCTTGAACTTTTTCAACTGCAAAAACGGTGTTCAGTAAATTCTTCTACCTTAAAAAAATTAGATCATTAAGTGATACATAGGTTTGAAAAATGCTCTATTGTGAATCGACTATATGATTGTAGAAATTTATTGGGTAATTAGCATCCAACTGTGTTGTGAGCTGAGTGTGCTGTTGGTTTGAACAACAGCATCTAAGCACTACTGACTGGTGCCCAAAACAGCTGGTATTTATGGAACTCTGGAATACTCAATTCATGTATTTGGGTGATTCTATTCCTTGAATCCTCATTGGCTGCTTGGTTTCTATGATGTTATGATGCTTCATAAATACTGTAGTAGGCTTGCAACAAGGTGAGATCCATATTAAGTTATGGCTTCCTTGTTGCCTTGTCTTACCAAATCGACAGTAATTGGAACTCTTCTACCAGTATAATGTTTATTCTACAATCATTAAGAATTTGATTGAAAGTGTTACTTTCTTTGTTGTTCTCTGGCCACAAGAATTCATAAATATATGAATCTAGCATATCTGCTTGTATGAATTAACCCTAACCCTAACTAGTGTGCAGTGCTGAGTTCTGAAATTTTCCAACTTAGATTGGCAAAATGAAAAATTCTTAATGATATACTTGCCTTTCTATAAAGCATTGTTCAAACCTTACCCTCTTTTAATGGTCTTATATTTTTTTAAGGTGTAAGAATTTACTAAACACCATTCCTATGGTTGAAAAGTTCAAGAGTGCAAAAATTTCTGACATTACTGAAAGGTTTCCATGATATCTTCAAGAAAATTATATACCATTTCTTTGTTGCTGTGTCCATTTCCTATAACAATAACCATTAGACAACAAGCGCCTCCCAAATTCGAAATATACTTACTATATAGAATTTTACTAAAAAAAAGTGTAAAAATTAATTTTTGGAAAATATTGGCTGTGAGAGGGTGGGAGTTAAAAATTCAATGTCAGAGAGTTTGTACCAGAAGTAAGTAAAATCATCAAATCTATTAAAGAAGTAAAAAATTAAAACAATTTGAAATGGAAGCTTAGTTCTGATAACTTTAAAATAAAACAAACTGTATATAAATGTATAATAACGAGCATGTATTTATTAAAACTTGTTTTTAAAAAAACAAACATGGGGACCATCTAAGGTTGCATACTCAAATTTTGAGTGTATTTATTCTATGCTATGATGATTTTGGGTAATGTGATGTAAGGAGTGACATAGTTGTGGTTACAGATAAATAGAGACCTAATCTCTATTATCAATAGATGTAAGTTATACTTATTTTTGTATTGTTATATGTTCATATGTTTCGTTACAGAGTTTGGTAGTAAATAATATCTAATATCTGTTTTGATTGTATAATTTTCTACTAGAAATAATAAAATCCTGGCATTTTCAGTTTAAAATAAAACTGGCATTTTATTTTTTTTTTTTTAATAAAAAAAAAAGTGAGTGTATTTAAATAAATACTGTCAATAAGGTCTGCATAATATCAGTGATAGATCAATTATATTTACCAACCCCTTCTATGCAAGTAAGATGTGACACAAGGTCAATTTCTTAAGCAGAGTTTAAAAGGCTACCACAGTCAAATATGATTATTTTTCAGGGCCAGTGTAGCTCAGTCGGTTGAGCATCCACCTTGGAACCACAAAGTTCCAGGTTCAATACTGGCCCTCGTTAAATCTGTTGGATTTTGTGTAAAGTATTCAACTCTGTTACAAGATGAATGCAAGACTAAAACTAGAGTTTGGTAGGTGGCTTATATGGAGCTTTGGATTGTTCCATTATGAACTCAGGCAAGTTCATTTCCTGGGTTCTGATTCGCTGTTCGATTTCAGGGTGAGTAAGAACATGGATAAGTACCCACTCTTCAGCCATCACTTTGCATTATGCCAGCAGCATGCAAGGACTGTATTTAAGTTACAGCTTGTCTGTTGTTTTCGTCTACTAACTCGACGGTAGTTAGAACCCCACTGCGACGGTGAGTATCATATAGTTTCTACATCTGGAGGATAAGTCCTACACATGAGTAGCACAGCTTGGATATGTGAGGTGTGGCACTTCACCTCAGGCACAAAAACAATCTCCTTGGTCAAGCAAAGGGGATAGACTCCCTCACTGTCTGGCTGATACCGATAATAGGCTACTCTGTTGATTTTACTACTTATTTACATGTAATGTAATCGAGGTTGGTAATAAATGATATCTAATAATATCTGTTTTGATCATATAATTTTACACTAGAAATGATAAAATCCAGCCATCTGTGGTTTAGAATAAAATTAACTTTTTATAAATGAAATTGCTAGGGTTGTAGTTATCTATAAGAGATACTGACGACCAGGGCTGATTTAGCTCAGCCGTTAGAGCATCCGCCTTGGAATTGCAAGGTTCTAGGTTTGATACCAGTCCTCACAAACTCAGTGCATGAGTAGCAGTGGTTGGGAAATCTGATCTGTGCTGTAAAGCGTTTGGGAGCTGACAGTAGGTGTGGCAATCGACCTCATCAAAACAATCTCCCTGTTCTAACACTAACAAAAAGTGGATAGACTCCTTCGCTGTCCGGCTGATACTGATAGTAGGCTACTCTACCAACTTTATATACCTACTGATGTGGAGAAATGTAGTCAAACATGAGATGTTACACTAGATGGGAGTTTATTACTGGCCATAGTGTTGATGTCCGAAACATTTTGGTTTACAAAGAAACCTTCTTCAGGACAATATGAAACAAGTAAAGGAAAAAAGATGTTTGTTGTTAGAAAGATGATGGATGTTTTGAATGAGTTGGAAAATATGTAGAAAAGGTTCATAATCGTTCATTGATTAGCATTCACAATTGAATGTTAATGACATGATTGGTACATGCGAAAACGAAAGTCAAGATGTGAATGGAACACGTTAAGTCGAAAGCCAACACGTGATTGGTCTAAGAGGAGATATTGAAAAAGTGTGACATATTCCTTACAGATACCAATGTTTTTAAAAAAATGAGAGAAGTATTAATTGTTTGACTATTTAATGTATATATATATATATATATTTTTTTTTTTTTTTTTTTTTTTCACTTACTGATGTTAAAAGTACAAAGATCAGAATCAGCAAACAAATTCAAATTCTAACTGAGAAGTCTGTATTTGCTTCATGTTGATACCCTTGAGTAAATAACAGGACTGACAAGGCTTTTTTTGCTGCAGTTGGCTACTGGTCTAGGAGACAGAAAACTCTGATTCCAACCAGGTGATTGGATTGCTTAAGGTGATTAGTTGCCAACTTTGACTTCCTTCCGTCAACTCTAGCAGACACGCTGATGCCAAACATCTTACTCTCCTTTCCTCTGGGCAATGTCAGTGGCGCTGAGAAGTGGGGGTTCTGTTGACTGAGCATCCCAAGGTCTACATACACTTAACCCAGGCTTGCACCCTGGAGTGATCATTTCAGTATCATCTCATTGTCTATAGGGACAGG